>JAUYWI010102529.1:0-11437 GCA_034780595.1 Parotoplana pacifica | reverse complement strand
CTGTCCTGGGCTATCACTTGCGAGTAATATGAATAAGTAGTATATTTTTATCAAAGTATTCCTGTTTTTTTATTATTATTCTGAACAGGATTGGGCTGCACGTCTCTGGCTATCAGCTGCAGCAGACAGACTTCTAGATTGCAACCAGGTTCATACTGCAGACATTTAGCGGACCTCGTTGAGGCCTCTTTGAAGAACACCACGTTAAGGCGTCTGAATTGTGCCTCCCAAATGGGGCGTCTCGATTGAGAGTCGAATTTTCTGCGGGTCCGCGTCACTGCATTATTGACGGCAACGAGAAGTCTGACCAAAGGCAGCAGCCAACGTAATTGAGACGTCACACCTCTGGATCATAGGTCGGTGGTCAGAGCCAGTTGCAGAGAGGCATCAAAAAGGATGCTAAACCAGATACCACTCTTTGTGGTACCGATGAGGGGGGGTGGGGTGGGGTGGGCAGACAGGCCTTGAATAAAGTTGTTTACTGCCAATTGCAGTAAGTTTTGCTCCAGATAAAGTTTGGATTGTTCCTAATTTATTAAACGGCTATTCTTTTAACTTGTAAAACAAATTTTCGGTCAGGAGAATCAATAATGGGGCCTAGCTTGAGGCCGATGACTCCATCAGGTTCAAAAATTAAAATCTGTCTTGTTAAATTCAAATTTGGTAAATATGCCCACTAGGGGCCCACTAAAACAAATCCATAAAAAATTGACTATTCATGTTTATATAGCAAAAACGATATTTTTGCCAAAATCACTAAAAATGGCACTACATTTAAGGTTTGAGCAGAACATGACCTTAAATTATATTTATATGGACTGGACCCAGTCAACTGATTAAAAATCGATTTTGGGTGAATTCAATTTTAGTGACTGAATTCATTCTAAAGACACTTAAAGTGTTCTAGAAACTCATAGTAAGTACATTATTTACAGTAATTTACTAGTGAGGAAATACACTTTTGAAAAATAATAATTTTTAAGGGCCTGCTCCGGCATGACGTTTCTCATAGACCAGCCATCATAAAAATGAGGCTTCCACAGTGTCTTTGAATACATTGTGTCAAACAACTCCCTAATTCTAAATCTTAACTTGAACAATATATGATGTTTTGGTTTGGATTTAGAGCCATTTTATTGGGTTTGGTCAAAATATCGAATTTTAGGCAAAAAATAAATCGAATATCAATAATAGTTTTAAAATTTAGCAGATTGTGTTACTAGGACACTAGCGGACCCAATTATCCATTTGAAGTCAATCCGACACAATTTATTGATTCTTATGAGCGTAATTATGTTTTACAAATTAAAAGAATGGTCATTTGGTAAGTTTGGGGAACAAGCAATGTTTTATGTGAAGCAGAGAAAACAAACTGTGCCTAATGAAATCAACAATGTCACCAACACCGTTTTGTTAGTTCACCAACAAGGTTTAATCATAATCATTTTATTTTTTTAAATTCTTTGAAACGCGTCAATTAAAACCTTGATCAGCATGAAAACTGATTTCATAGATTTCTCACTAGGATTAACCCTTATGGCAGACAAAGAAACCTGGTAAAGACTAATCGGTCGTGCTATTCTTTCTGACACATACGCGCATCGCTTATGAGAAAGATTGCTGGCCCTGTTGCAGTATCTTGCCCATCGAAAACACCTCCAAAATGACTCAAATCCAATGAAAGTATACGCTGGTGATTGATGGTATCAAACCAATAACAGAAAGGATCAGTCAACAACAACTCAATGTGGAGAAGTCATATTGGAGTCCACGAGGCGACGTTGGACGCCGTGATCGACTCCACACACACACACACAGAATAACCAAAAAACGAACCGCCCCCTTATGAATTTAAAAAAATTTCCGTAGATCGAACATTTTTGTTTAGCTCTAGTGGTCTTAGTTGGCTGCTCACCCTTCACATTTATGGAAAACAAAATGTTCAACCAAATCCCTGCTGTTTGCAGAGTGAATCCCTATTGATTGCGAACCACCCAAATCCGACGACATTCTTCTGATTGAATACGTTGGCATCTGTCACTGCCAATCTTAAAATAAGCGACCATTTTTTAAACATACAGGGGCGTCAAAATTCTGCGAGTAAAAATAAATTAAAATTTTTATACAACAATACTTGCAAGTAGTATTCAATAAATTTACCAATTGTATGACTTATAGTAAGAATTCCAAGAGCACATTTTTTGGGGGGATGACATTTCATAAATTAAAAAAAAAATTCATTGTGAGCGCCAATTGTATTAGAAAAATAAAATCCGAAATTTGGTAACAAAGCAATTTAATTTTAAAAATCGTAATTGTTACGATTGTTAACACAACAACGATTCAAATTTTTGTATTATTTTACAAATTTAAAATCGAAAAAATGGAAAAATGCCTAAAGCGTTAAAATTCTATGATTTAGAAACTTTGTTTGAAATACTCCCACTCAACATTTTATCTTATGCCTTTTTATATATTGATCAGGGCTTTTGGTGGGTTTAATTCAATTCTGTACAAATAAGTTTCAATTTATTCAAAACTTGACAGAATGATGAAGATGATGACGAAGTCGAATTTTGAGGGATCCGATTTGTTTCATTTAAAGTACTAGTCCTTCTTGTTTCCTGAGGCGCTGATATAGACGTGCTTTGGTTGTCTAGGACCGATACCTGTACTAGTTGCAAATCAGAGTTATATTTGTAGATTGGTTGGCCAGAATCGGGCTGCATCAAATGATCTTTTACTGCTGCCCAATTTTCATACAGATCGTCAATGGATCGGTAGCGACATTTTCGGAAACCGATCTTTTTGTCATTGGCGTTGTTCGCTTCATCCTGAAGATTGCGAGGAGCGCAATAATTATTCACTGTAACGGACTTTTCAGTCGTCGTGCTGTTACTGAATAGAGACAGCAGAGAGGATTTGTCAGACTGCAGCATTGCTTTGTTCGACTGCATAGAGGAGTCCTCCGAAATAGATGATAAGTTCTCCAACTCTGACGTGTTTGATAATTCTGTGTGTAACTTTGCAGGCTGATGTGACAGATGCTTGGGTTGTTTGAATGGTGTTTGCGTTATCGTTTTATCATTGTTCTTTAAAGAACTTTTGTTCTTTGGAAATGGTGTGGCATTATCAATTATTCGATAGTTTGTCATTTTGCTACATTGATGATTAAAAGAATTGTTACATGTTTGCAGATCTGATTCATTAGATGAATCATCAAATGTTTCATTAAATTTACAAAAGCTATTTGCTAGCATATTTAGTGTATCTAGAATTGGTATATTTTCTTTCTGATTCAATTTTCTAGGATTACTATCATTTACTTGAAGTGGTCTGTTTGACTTTAGCTTTTTTATTTCCGTGGTCAATACTGATATTATGCCAACATTATTAGACACACATTTGGTGTCTTTAAAACGCTGCTGATTGAGATTCAAATATTGATTTTCAGTTGCAGCATTATTCTTATAGTTGTCATTCTTGCCAGCCAAATCGGCCATTGATTGTTCACCCTCAGAAAACAAAGATGGCTGTTTCTCATTGCTGTCACTTGAATTGCTATCATCATCTAGAATATATAAACTCAGAAGCCCATTGGCTGTGGCATCATTTTTCACACCTTTACTGCTTTGGTCAAAACATGACAAACTTTCCATCAGGGGACATAAATCAATTTCTATGGTTTCTGTGATAGATAGATTTTCTTTTAATGCCAATTGATAGCTATTGGTTGCCAATGTTGGGGTGATTTCGATTGAATTCTGGTTTGTTAACCGCATTTCATCAATTGGATTGTTTTTAACTGAAACAAGTCGGTCACATGATACCGCAGAACTAATATTTTCTTCCAATGAGGAATCTTCGATAATCTGACTATTCCTATCTAGAATGCAATATTCTAAGAATCCCCACTCCTTTTCTTCCGCTTGTTTTTGCAGTTGGTTTCCATCGTCTGCTTGGAGTAAGTAACTTCTATTTCCAATAAATGTTTTATTGTTTGTATCAACAGAGTATATATATGATTTGGAATAGGAATCTAAGGAATTTTTATTTGTAACTGAATTTACGCTGTTAAATATTCCTGTTTCATTACTATTTAATATAGAAAGTGTTAAAATTTGCTTTGATTTGCTTTTATTATCTTCAGTATCAGATTTCATCATTTTGTCAATAATAGTTTCTGGTTGTTTCTGTTCTTTTGGAGCCAAAATGGCATTCTTTTTATATTCATATATTGTTCTAAATTTTTCTTCCTGGATTTCACCAATAATTGTATCAATAATATCAGTTTCAATGTTCGGTCTTATAGCACTAAGAATTTCACTGCAAAGCCGAAAAGTGTCTATTAAGATCTGAATTGATTTTTGCAACGGGTCAATAACTACACCTTTGTTACTTTCTAAAAGAAAAATACAAGAGATATAAAATGTAAGTACTATAGAAAACAAAATTAAAAATGCATTTATTCATCTGTTTAATTTCTTTCAAAGTTAATTTAGAAAAATCTTTTAAATTAATATTTTAAAATCTTTATGAATAGTAATTTAATAAATACTAAAGTTAATTTTACCAGTGTTTGTTACCTCAACGAAACAGATATCCAGTAATTTTGATTTGATGCGTATTATTTATGCTCTTAAAAGTGAGACAACACCGGTGCGTTCCAATAAAACGCAAGAGAACTTCATAAACAGTTTATCGTTGTTGGGTATGTCAGATATTTGATACTGAACAATTAATGTCTTTTCAAAAACCACATGTAGGTAGCAAACAACTTACCTCCTGTTTCCCCGGACTGTTTCATAGAGGGTTTGGATACCTTCCACTTCTTTTTAACTTTGTGTTTTTTCGGAGATTTCGATTTATCACTTTGTAATTTACTTTCTGGTTTTGGAGTATTATTGTCTCCTTGAAATTGCATCAAATAGTCATGGCATTTTGGCTTGTAAACCTTGTGTGTGACACAATTTTCCGAAAAGTAAACCCTGTTTACTCCATTTTCATTACGTATTACAACATAATCATTATTTTTTCCAAATGAATAATCTTCACGTTTAAATTGCGATAAGTAATTTTGACATTCTGGCTCATTGTTTGTTAAAGGATTAAAGCTATAATAATCATCACCTTTCTGATTATAATTGCAGGACTGACGACTATCGCTGCGACAACTGTATGGTGTTTCAGTCGTAGGATAATCCATGTACCTAGATTTCATATTGTAGTTTGAATATTGAACTATATTTTCCTGTGGAACTGTATTCTTCATTGTTGATAAATCCAAGTCTTCTGCTTTACAGGTCTTAGATTTGCTATCGCACTCTTTAAACTTGACCAGCATTTTGTTTTGGTTCATCTTCTGAGAATATTTCTTCTTCGAACTGTTTTTAATTGTATTTTTCGTGTGAAATATTGAGTGTTTTTCTGTGGTCTGCTTAGAAGCTGGTAAAGAAAAGTGTTTTGTATTTGCACCATTGTTTTCCTTTTTAGAATAATAACCGTAGATTTTTGAAATTTTGGTCATATTAAAATTAAGGTTTTAATAATATGACGAATCATTTTTATAATAACGAATTTTAGTTTTTATAGTGCCGTAATACGATGTTTATGACTTCAATATTTCTATGATAATCTACTTTATTTCACTGAGTTATTATTATTTGACTATAGAGGCTTTTAATATTTGTTGATGAATTAAGCAGATTCTTCTTCTTCAACTGCCATGTCCTGTGAAGACGTTGTGGTGGCAATGGCTTTCCACAAAATTCGATGCGCACAAGATTTGCCTCCCTGAGATGGTCTTGTTCGCCTGTATTGTCATCCACTCGCTAAAAGTGGTTAAAAACGTCTTCCTCTTTCTTCCTCTGCCTCTTTTCCCATCAACTCGACCTGTTAACATCATATTATGTATATCTTTTTTTTGCATGATGTGGTCCAGGAATTCCAGTTGCCTCTTTCGTATAGATTTAATCAATGTCCTTGATTGTCCTGCTCTTTGTAGCACTTCCATATTGGGTAAGTGCTCTGTCCAGCTTATGCTCAGCATCCGCCTGAAGAACACATCCCAGTTGCATCAAGTCTCCGCTCCATATTTGCTGAAAGGATCCAGCACTCGCTAGCGTACGTCAGAATGGATTTCACGTAGCAATTTATGACCTGAATTTTGGTATTCATGGACATCGTTTTTGTCTTACAAGATTTTCGAGTTTCTCAAATGTGCCGCTTGCCATGCCTATTCTCCTTTTGATTTCCATATTGCATTTCCCATCTTTACTGATCGTACTGCACAGGTAGTTGAAATTCCTGACTTATTCTATCTGGCTGGTCCCAATGGTAGCACGCTGTCAAGGATTGCTCAGTTTCTGCAGACCACCATGATCTGTGTTTTCGCCACTTTTTCGAGAAGGGCTTGTAACTTTACTTTCGATTCGGCCAACAGAACTGTATCGTCAACGTGATGCAGATTTATCATGTTGTGGCCTCAAATCACGAAACCTTCTAAGTCTTGTAATTCCCTCAGTATGCGTTCACTGAAGAGGTTGAACAGGTCAAGCGAGAAATAACATCCTTGTCGTACACCTCATTGGATATTCGTGTGTGAGCTGTTATGTTATCACTGTCAACACGCATGCACGCTTTTTGCTCCAAGTACAGATTTCTAATCAATGGGATGTCTTTTCCATCTATGTCCAGGCTTTGTAATAGCCGCAACAATTCTTCGTGCTGCACTTTGTCGAAAGCTTTAACTATTTCAGGTCTTGTGTCGCTGCGCGCTCTTGCCATAATTACTTTCAGGGTGATTTTGATAATATGGCTGATCAAAGTGGTCGTGCGGTCATTCGGTGGCACCAGGTTTCTTTGCAACAGCTACAAAAATAGATTTGTTCAAATCCTGTGGTATTTCCCAACTTTCATAAGCAGAACTCTATGGATTTCGATAGAATACAAATCAAGTCTTTTGAAACCGTAATCATGGAAATACAGATTCTCCTCAGATTAGTAAAAAATAATATTCTCTGCACAACTCGTGAATAGCATTCATCTCGATTGACAGTAATGAAGTTTTTTTTAAATATCATAGAAGTAGTTAATATAAATGACTATTCTATAATCAATATTTTATTGCAACAAATATTTGATGAACGATTCATATAATCCACCAGATATGGAAAGAGTCTTCTCTAAGATGGACAATGGAAAGATATTTCCTAAATATGATTTGTGGGCAGCTTACTGGCAGGTTGAAATGGACAAAGGGTCAACAACATTGACAACAATTAATACAACAATCGCATTCCATCATAGAAATGACCCAACCCTTTAATCGTGCACCACTCGTGTGTTCAGAAAGACTTCAGTCGGGTTTGAACAGATATTCTAAAGGATTTGTGATCGGTTTTTAGTTTGAAATTGTGTCCTAACAAAAAGTTCTCTACTTTTATCAATGTTCAAACTATAGCCAAAGCCTCACGCGTTTAGTAACCGCACAATTTTGTTCGGCTTTAGAAAGTAGCCTTGATAAATTCGTCACAGGATGTCCTTCTTGAGATTGAATTGCTTCGTTTGCTAGGTCAGAGGAGTCGCAAGTTAAGTCAATTCTTTTCACAACAAATAGGGTTTAACAATTCGATTACTTCTGAGCGAAGTTCTTATTTTTTGTGCCATAAAAATTGATTAAGCCAATGAACTTTTCTTTCTTCATTTTTGGTGCTGCGATATTCATAACCTTTTCGACTAGCCCTGATCCTGTTTAGTTCCAGCTCTTGAAATGACGTGACCAACCAAGAAAAGTGATTGCATCAGTGCAACAAACAAATGGACTTATCCCAATTTATTGACACTTATTTTTTGGTTGAGACTGGCTGCTTCTGCTTTGTAATTCCTGTTTGTCTTTGGCATACACCAATATATCGTCTTGGTAAACTGTTACACCATCAATACCTTGACACACATTCTTTATTACCCTTTGAAGAAGCTGGTTTCACTCCAAAGGGAAGTCGGTTAAATCAAAATAATTTTTTCTGTTGTATTAATTGTTGTCAATGCTTTTTAACCCCTCGTTCATTTCAACCTGGCAGTATACTGACCGCAACTCATATTTCGAAATTATCTTTCCATTGTCCATCGTAAAAAAGACTGTTTCCATATCTAGTGGATGATATAAAAATTTTCATCAGATATTTGTTGCAATAAAATAGAGAAAGGAATTAAAATCTATTGTTTTTTTTCCTGTTAAATTAATTAAAAATCACAGAGTAAGGCTGTAAAGTTATACTTCTTTGGACACCAACATTTTAACTAATGGTATGCTTAGTGATGACCTCATTGCCCATTTGCTAAAGCTACTTTGACAGGCTGTGGAGGCTAGAAGGTGGCTCTTAATTAGTTTAATATCCCACATAAGCATTTATCTTTGCCTGACAAACTTCAACAAGAGCCAGTGGCCCAAAGTACTCTTGTGAGTTGCTTAGATGCTATTTGGAAAGTCTTTTAGCCAGAAGTATGTGGCTCCAATCAGCTAGATATCTTATTTTTAGCTTTTAAAGACAAAACTCTATCCATTTAATCCTATTATATTAGGTTGTCAAGTATCAGTATGGCATTAAAGACCTCCAAAGTCGCCTATACCTAGTAACCTAGTACCTTTGAAAGCTACTGGAAGCTATTTCACCAGGTCCAAAGGCCGCAATTTGGTGTAACTTATCACAATATCACAATAAATAAAAGTATGTTTATTACTATATGTCTCTAGACACTAAATATCAGCTATTGAAATGATAAGTACCACATTTGGGTCTCAAATTGTTTAATGGTGGTGCTACATATATCAGAACTAGAGTGGTCCAACTTTATCCAGAGATCTATTGAAAGCTATTTGACATGTCTTTGAGGCCATAATGTTTAATATTTAGTGTCTAGGGACAATAGTATATCATCTAATGTTATTTATGTATTGTGCTAAATACCATCATATTCCGACCTATAGGACCTGGTGTAGTAATTTGTAGTAACTCTCAGAACTGCTGTAGCATTTTGTGAAAAAAACAGTAGTTTTACGGTGCAAATATAAAAATAAGTCAAAATATAATATTTTTATTTGGAAATAATAATAATATAATCACAGAGTATTCCAACCTCTTGGTTCATAGTCATGGTAACAAGTAAAATTAGATTTAATAAACAAAGATTAATAGCTAAGAAGACAGTGGGAAGCTAATATTTATAGATTGGATAATATTGTTAGCTAGAGAGCAATATTTGGGGACTTCTAAAGTCTTGTAAAAAGCTTGACAACTGAATAGGATTTAAAAAAATATAGAATTGTCCTTAGAATCTAAAATTGGGATACTGAGATGATTGAAACCCTCTCTGGATTATGTACATTTCGTTCCTCGCAGTCCCTTGCAAAATCTTAGCTATCCAATATATTAGGATAAAGATAGTAATTAAAAATGAGATATTGGGCTGATTGGAGGGTTCCACATAACTCCGGTTTAAAGAGTTTCTAAATAAGCTTCTAAATAACTCTCTGAAGCACTCAGGGCCACTTTGGCTCTTTACAATGTCTTAATAAAGTTTGAAAGTTTCCTAAAATGGCATTAGGAACAAAGGTAAAAGCTTGTGAAATAGTAAACTAATTAGTAGCCACATTATAGTCTCCAGTGCTTACGAAAGTAGCTTCCACATATTCTAAATTGACATTGTGTACTATTTCCCTACAATTTTAGCTTAAAATAGACTATGACGTCATCAATAAACATGTTATAGTTTAAATGTTGATTTCAAAACAAATACATAAAATCTGTATATCTGCTACATACATTTATATTGAACCACCTTTTTCTCTATATGCTTAAATTCGCATTTTATGTTATTTTGCCACTTTGTCATTTCAATATTGATTTCAATTTAGCTATAATAGTTTGCCTTCGATTTATATGCATTATTATTGATTTTATATGTACTAACATGCATATAATTTTAAAGTTATCGTACTGAAAAGCCATTTTAGAGGCCAATTTACAAAAAAATAACTCCACAAAAGCCGTCCATAGACTTATTAAATTTTTATATATTTCATATATATTTCATATATACCTATTTCATTATATTTTATATATTTCATTTCTTGTCTTCTAGTTAAAAATCATGTTTCACACTCGGCAGTTTTGGGTTGATATATTATATTTTTGTTTTCATTTTTTAAATACATATGTATTAGAATTTAAATCAGTTACATTGTTTCTTCTTGGTACTTGTATGAAACTGGGTGTTATACAACAAAGTAAATACGCCGTAACTGCTTTAATGTATGTATTTCATGACGAAAATATGTTTACTGAGTTGATATTCGATATTACAATACAACTGTCAAAATAGGAAGTAGTTGACAGAATTAAACAATTTAATAGTAATATCATATTTTCGAAATTCAAAGAAATATACTGAAAATACTTATTATTAATCCAATTAGGTTCATAAATTAGATATCTTATCCAATTCCAATAATTAAATTGTAATAAATTGTAGAAATCAATTAAGAAATTACAATTTACGCAAATTTACTGATTTGTGAATCCATTCCAAAAAGTTAATTTATGTTTTGACATCATTTTGTCCATTTGTTGAGCCCTGAAAACATGTTAGCAAAAATTCTTCGAATGTTGCCGGGAAGTCAAATAAGTATTTCTTCGTCAAGAAGTTCCCTTCCTTATGAATGTCATTAGTGCGAGAATTTTTAAAGCTCATAATGTCGATCCCCTCTCAAATCACACCTCTACCTACAGTATCTGCAAGGAGAATCTTGAGAGTCGTCTCTGAAATGGATGCTCGTTTTAAGCCAATCTTTCCACACTTGAGACGATTTTCATAACTTCAATTAAGTCACTCCAGTCAAAAACATAACATTAGCCAGCTGTTTTTCAATTTATTTGGTGGTGGACCGAAGTAAGATAGTGCGATTAAATTAGTTTTGCATTTATTTCGACTAAATTGACCACTCATACAAGTGTAGGAATGAGAATAAATGCCAAAAAGTGATGATCATCGGTAAAAACACAACAGCTAAAATTAGTAACATCTCAGTAAATGCAAGCACCCTAGTGAAGGTCGACAGCTTTATTTACCTGGGGCAATTGTTTACAAGTAGTGGCAAATGCAAGAACGACATGAAGAGAAGAATTCAGATTGGCAGGACAACTTTTTTGAACATGCAAAATATTTTTAAAGATAAACAACTCAAAATTACTACTAAACTGAAAGTTGATCGCTGTCACATTATCTCTTCCCTATTATACGCATCCGAAACCTGAACAATGTCATCAGAAATGGAAAAAAGGATTGAAAGTTTGGAAATATGGATATACAGGAGATTACTGAAGATTAGCTGGACAAGTAGGACATCCAACAGGGAGGTAATAGAGCGTATTAGGAC
>JAUYWI010102528.1:0-22471 GCA_034780595.1 Parotoplana pacifica | reverse complement strand
TATAGGTCAACTCTCTCTAGCCAATCTTCAATTCTCTGCACATCTTCCCCTGTTACAAGTAAAGGCTCTAGTACACGTGAATAATCAGGCTGCGCCAATTGTTATCGATATTATCTAATTATAGAAGGACATGGTAAGAAGCACACTGTCTGTCGTTGTGAAACCGTTTTTTTGTATTTATTATTTTAGCTCATTAAAAGAATTATAACAGTTAACTCAGTTAACAGTTAACAGTTAACTCAAAGAACGTAAAACCGAAAGGACTAATATTAGTCGCACATTATAGAAAACCTTGGAACTGCTCCTAAAAGTTTATGACATTAGGTGAAATAACCCACATTTTTCACAATTGCAGCAAAAATCTTGTCGGGACATTTGGACATAAAACCGCAAACTAGGCACTTTGATAATTGTACAGGATTTGCATATTTTGGTATAACTCACAGCCCTAAGGAGTGCATAAAATTCTCAAAACCTTTTATGGTTTAGTATTATTGAGTTCCTAATGGACCCACACTCCAAATTTGAAGTTAATTGAACAAACTTAAAAATTTTAGACCTGATGACCTCATCCGCGCTTAGCTCGGCCTCAGTACTGATTTTTTTCAAAAATAAAATATTTGTGGATGAATCTTTCCAAGATACCTGTGTACTATATTTAGTCCAATCCATTCACGGCAATATCTATTTTTGTCAGATATGTTTATTTACTGAAGGTAAAACTTAAGTAATTTTGTTTTTTGGAAGGGTTATACAAACTTTGGTGTGTAGGTCTACTGGGAACTCAGTAATAGTAAAAAATATTGAATATCGAATTTTGGACCAAAAATTGGCTCTAAAATCCAAACGAAGTATTCTATATATTGCTCAAATTACACAACAATACTAATAGTTAATATGATAATTTGACTAACTTACAAGATACCACCGAAATGACGGTTTTGGATATCCAAGCTCCTTTGCTTGACAGGTAAAACCAATATCTTTAGTATAGCCTACTTTAGGGCCACTCGGAGCCGCATGAACTTCCACAGTATAAACCATAGATATCTTATCAGCTTTACAAAGTGCAATGTAAACACCTACAAAGTGACTTGGAACTCGATTATACGATGCTACATGTGAAGATGAGTCCCATATGGGACTATGGGTTGACCTATAAAAAATAGAACAAATATCAAATCTAGCATTCGATCCTACAATTAAGTGATATACCGTAAACCAATATAGATTATTAGCTATAACAACCAAATATATACCTACTGTCTGAAAGAGGATAAAAACGTTTTCAAAAATTGTTAATTGGTAAATAGACGATCAAAACGCATAAAACGAACGGTAGGCTTACAAGATTGGATAGTGACCAGTTCTAAGTTGGGACAACACTCGTTGCTCGTGTCTTCTGATGTTGGAAGTTTTACAGGGTTTACCCGCAGTAATACAAAAATATAAGTCGTGTTTAACTGTAGTCAGCCATTGTTCTGCTGTGATTCTTTGAATGTGGGATTTGGCTTTCTGGAGCTGAATATGGACGTTGTTTTGACTGAGACTGTTTGCTTCTTTAGCCAGTGTCAGCATTTTCATTTTCTTGGATGTTTGAATGTCCTGAGGTGAACAAAATATTTTTCGTTGAGCAGTCTAAGGTTTTGACGAAGTTGATGAACAAGGGAACTATCTTTAGAGACAAATCCTTTTTACAATTTTATTAATTAGTAAAAGGTTGTCAGCGAATACTCCTACAAATAATTGTAGTTGACATCCTTTTGGACTCCTTGAGAAGGTGGTAACTGCAGTGTTCATTGCAACAGCCTTAGCACTGTAAGAAAAACCTATTGATCTTGTAGCATTCTTCTTGTCAGTTATGGATTTATTTATGTAGTATATGCGAAATAGCATATAATTAGCGGATCACATTTAAATGATAACATCACTCGATGTTGGTAGATGGATCCGAAGCCCGCCAGACAACAACAACAGTAAGTTTTTACTTTCTAGCCAAGGTTTCTATGGTGAGAGCAATCAAAAGCTCTGCTGTGACTGGCTTATACATGACATAAGAGCAATTGTTCACCTTTTTTTGCACGAAGGTAGTTAGTTTCTAAATATCATTAATTAGTTCTAGAAGTCAGTGTCTTGTAGTCGGTCCCCAGTGTGAGAGCATATTGTTGAAGACTGCATCTGGTCCGAGTGCCTTATTAGGTTTTATGAATGATGATCTTAAAGTTTATCGCATGAATTGCAACAGCCATATTTTGAGTTTACTCTCAATTCTTCGGTCACAGTTATATTTCCAGCTGTGTGTGGAATGTGATTTACAGATGCGCATTTTTTGGAAGTCTGTGTTCAAATTTGGATACAATAGATTAGTTTTTGGATTATATAAAGATAATGTATTAGAAATCAAAACAGATTATGTATTTTTAAAGATATTGAATTTAATGACAGGATGGGCACTTCAACAACCAATGAAAAACCCGTAATTCTATTCATTTGACTTGGTGATATAGCTTCCAGTAGCTCTCTAAGAATCACTTTAGACTAATTTGGCCCATAAGTAAACATTTTAAGGTCATAATGTGACTCCAATTAATTTAATAGCTAGCACACATGTAGGTATATATATACTTTCCAAATGAAATATGAATAGATTCAATTGAAATTTCTTCATATAGGTTGTTGTGTCAAGTAAATAATTCATACGTTTTATCCAAAGTCAGAAATTGAGGTTTATTGATTTTTGGAGTAGACTCGATTAATGCTTTAAAAAACTATTTTTCTAAAATTTAAATTAAGAAAATCATTCTAATACCACTAGAAATGACCTAGCACTACATATATATCTTATATTGAGCAAGGTAGGATGTTCAGTGATGCCACTGCAATTTTAAAATAATCCTGAAACATACTTTTGTTGGTTTTACGGTTTATGGTAGGTTCATATATTACTCCTTTGGTATTGACATACTTACACGTAATTTGATGATTCTGGTACAATTTTTGGATTGCTTGGAATATTATCTTTGACACAAGACGACTTGCATTTGAGTACATCGTTCGCTAGAAAATAATCTCTATTTTGTGGTTTCTGAAAACTTATCCTATTTTTATTGTTCAAACAATCTAAAAACAAAAATGGCACAATATCTTATCAACAAGATCATAATTAATTATTGAAGTAGCGTAATGGGCTTCTGTAAAATCAAAGTTGGTCTAAAATTGGAAAAATTTTGTTTGATTTTGACCAAAAAATCGATAACATTTTAATCAAAAATATAAATAGTAAAGGAGAATCAATGTAAATTTAAGTAAAACATCTGTCTGTCTCTCTGTCTATGTGGCGTCCTCGTTGCCAAGGGTAGCATGCACTATTAGCTTCCACCTATTTCGGTCCTGCGCTTGTCTCACCAGTTCTTCTGTGCACCTTGTTTTCCCCCCACCTCTTCACGTCGTCCCATCTGTACATCCACATGTCTAAACTTTCAATCCTTTTTTGCATTTCTTATGACATTGTCCAGGTTTCGGATGCATATAATAGGGAAGAGATAATGTAACAGCGAACAATTTTCAGTTTAGTAGTAATTTTGAGTCGTTTATCTTTAAAAATATTTTGCATGTTCCAAAAAGTTGTCTTGGCAATCTGAATTCTTCTCTTCATATCGTTCTTGCATTTGCCATTACTTGTAAACAATTGCCCCAGGTAAATAAAGCTGTCGACCTTCTCTACGGTGCTTGCATTTACTGAAATGTTACTAATTTCAGCTGTTGTGTTTTTATCGATGATCATCACTTTTGTCTTTTTGGCATTTATTCTCATTCCTATACTTACACCTTTTTCATTCACGATGCAGGTATTATTTTACAAAAAATAAAATCAAAGTCATAATGAAAAGCTTCTTTATCCTACAAAGGTAGGTAGGATTTAAGAAACTAGTTGATTGTTGATTCTGCATTTCTTGAAACGAATCGTGAAGTTTACCCTTTCTTCTGTAGGTACCTACCTTTGAACTTTATAAAAAAATC
Organism: Parotoplana pacifica; assembly: GCA_034780595.1. NCBI lineage: Eukaryota > Metazoa > Platyhelminthes > Proseriata > Otoplanidae > Parotoplana > Parotoplana pacifica. The sequence continues at coordinate 18,451 of JAUYWI010102528.1, read as the reverse complement.
TGAGGGTCATTCTTAGTTAATTAGATATTTGACAACCAATTTTACAAACCATGATGTTTGTTTTATGAATAAATATGTAACTTGACTGGGCAAGACCAAGATAAAAACATTTTCTTTGCATGTCGTGAATATATTCATTCTTTTTTAACAGAATGTAAAATAGTACCTATGATAATAGGTCGTTTATTTTACTAGTGCTCAAAAAATGCTACACTTTAAATTTGTATAAGTAATAAGGAATATCTGACGTAGAAATTTGTGAAAGAGAACATTCAAAACTTCTATGTGTTTTAAAAAAATACTCATTATTAAAAACGTGAGTTGCAAACATTGATTCCATTTTCACAATAGAAATCAATTTAAAATAACTCTGTCTGAAATCGTGGACTAACTATTTCCGAGTTGGTGCATACCTACAACTTTGATCTAGTTTAAACCCAGAATAGTTAATCTAGTCCGAGATTAATTAGTTCACCTTTAGTTAGTCCGTGGGTGAGTTGGTGCATACGGTCCTAGAAATAACAAGTTTTATTTTCTAGGCATTAAAAGAAACAACATAACCAAGGAAGTCTATCAACTTGATCATCAACTCATCAACTACAAACTTACCAAAACCGTGAGTTTAGAAAACTAAAGAAAGAATAATTGCTCGACAACAGAAACAGAAGGTACCACAACTAGAAGATCGACCATAGAGAAGATATTAGAATGAAAAGAAAAGATAGATCATCCTTGTCAAAAGCATATGAGCAATAACAGAATTGGTTAAGTAACCAGCCCTCATCAATGCGATATCTGTCAAGATACTGAAAATATTTATCATCTCCTTTTCAAATGCATGAAGCAATATTCCAAGCAGAATCGTCTGTTTTGGTACCCCTCAGTTTTCAGCTCTTTGACGTTACTGGCGTCAAATCATTGTCTACATGAAAAAGTAAAACATTAGATCGCTATTTGGAGGATAACGCGTAGGAACCCCTGCGGATCGTCTGGTGTAGAAAATAAACAACATAATGGGTGTGCAATGGTTCAGAATTTTTTATAACAAATTTGCATAAATTTTAATTAATGAAGATTTTTGGGTAGGTAATTACTACAAAAGTTATTGCAACGATATAGATATGTATGTATTCAATGATAGGTAACATTTTAATCTATATTGCAGATGGTCCTCAATTTGAGAAATCTATGTCTCAAATGATTGCATCAGAAACTGGAAAATCAGTGAACATGAAATGCGATGTTAAGAGCCGACCAGAGGCCACGATTTCATGGCATCGTGAAGGTTCTACTGAAGTTCTCACACGAAGTAAAAACTTTCAATTGACAAACTTAAAAAAAGAAGACTTTGGTACTTATATGTGCACGGCCTCAGTGCACAATTTTATACCAAGAGAACAAAAGGTCTTCCTGTTAGAAAAATGTAAGTTTCAAAAACATTTTTATCTCAAGCCCCCTAATATGTTTGGATAATATGCATACACATTTTATATGAAATTCCAATATAGCCGGGAAAGAATATGACATACTCACTATGTTATCTTGCAGTTAATTAGACAGGTACATGAAAAAATTTAAGTGTATGATAACACCGTATAAATTTATCTGGTGTATATTGGTTTGATCCAGCATTTTATGTAATAAATTGGCAGTGGCTAGTGGTCCATCTAGACGGACCCGGTTTTTAGAGGGCTATTGGTCCGTCTATTTATAATTTGAGTCATATAGCTCGTTTATGGATCATACTATATCTATGGAACAATAGAATTTATACTTATTATTCTGCAGTAAAAAAATCTACTCACACCAAAAACTGACCCCAAAGATAGTGACGTGGATTTGACAAAACAATAGCGTTTATATTTATTATTCTCTCATGGAACAACATTCATTTCATTTTATTTTTGAGCTAAAAAAGTTTGAGTTATGTAATGAGATTTAAAATTAGGCCCGCTATGTTTTAAATATAACGAGCTATATGACACAAATTATCAATAAACGGACCAGTAGCCCACTAAAAATCGAGTCCCAGACGGACTAATAGTCACTGCGTAATAAATTCATTGCCATCAACATAATATATGTAATACAAAAAATAACAGATAATTTAAAACTAAATTGAACTTTTCACATTTTTTAGTGAGTGACCTGGACTTACATTTTAATAATGATGCACTCTTTTTCATTTTGATTTAGCCGCCCCTATCATTCAACCAAATCCTATCGCGTATGGACGCTATGGCAAGCCAGCTCGGATCAAGTGTAAAATAAATTCTGTTCCGTTACCCATCGAAAACGACATTATATGGTGGAAGAAGGGTGTCCGCTTAACCAAAACCAAGAAGTAGGTTCAGTGAAATAGTGTCAGACTGGATGTGACACTTTATGAAATGGGATAGTGATTTCTAAATCTCCATGTGAGATTAATTAAAAGTAGTTTAATTTGCTGACAAAATTGCTATATCGACGAGTTTTGTATTTTATTTGACCGACTAAATATAAGATCTATAAGCTCATAACACACTGGACGTATTCAACTTGACTTTGGGTATTCAAAATCAATTTTAAAATGTGATTAAATTTGTGCATGCCATTAATTCATGGAAAGTCTTGTTCAACTTTTATTAGCGTCACTTATCTGCCGTTATTTATAATAAAATTCCTTTTATTGCAAAAGGCTGGGAAGTGTTTTTAATACAATTAAGTTAGAAATGATATTAGAGCCTTCTATCTAGGCCGACTAAACTAGCCGCAGATATTGAATGGGTAGCATACTGCAGTAAAATGTATAATATGTAATACATATATAGCAAGTAATGATATTTCTATTAGATAGAGGTACCTACCCAGAATTTCTGGTTATATACATATGCCACTCTGTAGGAGTTGCTACTTTCAATCAAGTAATATTTTACCTTCTTCCTCCACTATTGTTCTTGGTGTCAAGAAAATGGGGAGCCAAGTACTTGTAGTATGATCTAGAGGTTTCATTTTACGCACTCAAGGTCTCCACATCAGATATGATCCAAAGTTGATGTATGTATACATTACACCACCACCGCACAGGGAAATATTGTATTATTAATATTTTGGTGTAATATGGCGAAATCTATTTTACTCAAGTAGATTATTAAATTGTTTGGATTTTATGCTATCTTTTCCTGCGACAGCAATGTACTATTCTCCTTTCGTATAATAAAACACAGACATTTTAATAACTTTTTTGCTATTTAATAGAGAATAGACGAAAATATAGGTGGATAAATATGCCTACAATTAAAATGGATGTCTTTATAAAATATCATAATTTTTTAATTAGGCATATTATGATGCTAAGTTGGTTATCATTTTAAATTTAGTCAAACACACCACTAACTAGATAGAAAAGATAATTTTCTAACAAAAGTATTTTTGAATCCTACGATTTGAGCATAATAAAATATGAATATTAATTTGTGCTACACTCCCCTTAAGTTGCTGAGATGGTCAGTTATTATGGCGTCAGTTTATTACGACGAATTGGGTAAAAGAAATTAAAAATAAATAGCTTGTTTGTTTTTTAAATTAAAATAAGATATCAAAAGAGAAACAGTGAATCTGTGAAAAACTATGGGAGTAATTATCAACTTCACAATAATTTCACATAGATCACAAGATGACTGTGTGAAATAAATTATTAAACAGTATAATTTACAATAAATAATCAGAATTGTTCTTTATTAATGTTAATACATATGTATAAATTTATGACAGACAATTATAATAATGACTTTTAATATTTATATCTATTTCTGAACTTTTGGACACCCTGTATATAATTTATAGAAATTAACGCACTTTTTCAGCAATCCCAAATGAATAGTGACTAAAATGGAATGGTCTATTGCAACAATGTGACTAAAATGGAATGGTTGTAACATGCCACTAAAATAGAATGATTGTATTAATGTGACTAAAGTGGAATGGTTGTAACAATGTGACTAAAATGGAATGATTGTAATAATCTAATTAAAATGGAATGATTTTAATGCGACTAAAATAGAATGATTGTAGAAATGTAACTAAAATGGAATGATTGTAATAATGCCACTAAAATGGAATCATTGTAATAATATAACTTTAATGGAATGATTGTAATAATGTGACTAAAATGGAATGAACAATGTGATGAAAAAAAATTAAATTTGTATTTTCTTTGTTTTACTTCTAGTCGGAGCTTTAATACACTGAGGCATTTCAATGGAGTCTCTAGTATTATGCATATTAATGAAGTCAGAAAATCAGATTTTGGAGTTTACAACTGTACGGTTTCTACCAGTTACGGCAAAGATACAACTTCCATCAAATTAATACCACAAGGTCAGTTCCTTATATATGTAGTAGATATTAGATACTGCTTTTTGCAAATATTCATTTTCTGCCTAAAGTGCAACCTAAGAATAATTTTTTATGTTTATAGATTTTAAATCAATATAATAATACATATAAAGTACATTTTAAAATGAAAACAGTTTAACTTTTTTTGTTAATCTTAGTCATGTTTACCAATAATATATGCTTAGATTTTGTATTACATTCTTCTAATCTGTTTCTAAAACTATGTACTTAGAAAATCAAATTAAACAAAAAATCTTAATTTCATTATTTTTATTTATTTGATGTTGGATATTTGTTGTCTTGCATTTCAGATTTGATACCAATCCCTTTCATAGCTGGGGCCTCGGTCGCGGTGATTATGACGTTGTTGGTTGTTATTTTGGTTCTTTGCGTCTGTAGAAGAGGAAGCTGTAGCAAAACATATCAAAAAGGTAATAAGCGTAAACAATAGATGGTTGACTCAGAACTTCCACAGTTAAACTTAAAATAAAATTTTAAGGAAATAGAAAATTAACTGCATTACAATTTTTTACCAATTATACCTTCACGGCGTCTTATTTTAGAAATTTAGTGATTTTTTGATAGATATAATAGATAGTTGATTCTCCTAAAACATTGTATATTTTTACATACAATTTGTGTATTACTTACATTTATTTCTTGAAATTTATGTCAAAAGCTTTGGATCTTAAAATGTCAGAAAAATCAATTATTGTTTAAAAACGACATCTTTTTTCAAAGATTATAAGATTAAATTGAAATTATTTGGCATGTTTCGTTATATCATAATACATAGTAATATAGATTTTTAGTTAGGTATTGGAATATGAATTAACCTCTCATCTGGTTCAGGATATTTAAGATCTGAACAGGCTATCTATTGCTCATGCATCAAAACAATCAAAAGCTTTTCCCGAAATCAATAATTTTTGGATCATTGTAAATAATTAGTGATGGTCTTTTGTTCGCTTCGATGATGCAATCGTTGAAGCATGTGGCACAAGCTAATCATGAGCAAGACATGCATGGTTATGCCAAGGAATTAGTCAGGCGTCAAACCCAATATCCTAAGCTTAAATTGCTATATTTCTCAATAATATGTATGCATGCTTACCTTGTGTGTTTGCTTTGAATCTACATACAGGTACATCTATAAACTGATTACAAGTAAATCTTTTTTTGTCATAAAAACCCAACAAATTATGTATATTTTCTGCCATTATTATGTGAATAAACATCTGTTGGAATGTCCCTGGTTGTCAGTCATTGGCACATTCGATGTGTTTCTTATTTAGACATCTATGTTTCAGTAGACGTTACTACCATGATATTAACATGATCAAAAAGTGAATTTACTGGTAAAGTGCAGTCAGCCACTTAAATTTTAATCACTAAAACGTTATCATAATATTATTTTTCTTATGTTTATGATTAATACAGTAATTATTTATTTACTTAACATTTTTACAATACTATTAATTTTTTTAATCTGAATAGAAGAGATAATTAATAAACCAATGTCGCCCTACAGAATTGTAATTAGATTGTGAAGACAACTATATTATGCTTTGCATACATTTATCATCACCTCGCCTTTCGTTGCTCATTTAATAACTTGGCGGATCATAAGCGTCAATATAATTACATCTTTTGATTTATTTTCAGTATAATTGGTAAAAAAATCTAATAGCCTTTTTTCTTTTGTAGGACATTTATTAAATATTCTAGCTTTTTAACATTTTATTCCCTCTGGTTCATATAATATTAAGCATGGCTAAGTGGGAATACCTACGTTCTAAGTAGGTAGGTAGGTACTATATTATCGTGGGGCATGCTTATAATAGCTAAATCGAAGCTGACACGTAACTAGGATGTACATTTTATTTTATGGCAGACAAATAAAGCCAAATTTCCCATTTATATGTAGGTAATCTATGGGGGAAGTTGGCACTGTTAGTGGCAAATATGCGCCTGGTATTGTTGTTGGAGCGGTGAATTATGAGTAACAATGGCCTGATGCAAACTCTGAAAACTGCCGCTCTGTTGTTCTCTGCATCGTATAAAAGACATTTCTACACTATTTACATGATTGGTGTATATTACAATTAGGGGCTGGATCTATAGGGTTCCTTATAACACATCTCCAAGCAAGATTATTCTGGTTCAAAGAAAACGGATAGTTAACCTTGTAGCTAATAGAGAATGTAGGAATGGGAACATTTTGCATTTTGAACTTGTGACTTTTGCAAACAGTAATACTTTATATAAATAAATTTCGAATATCTCATTTTTACGACATTTCTGATACTTAACTTTCCTCTAGCCGAGAATCACATTAATTCTCTAAAATTGCAATTAAGGGAGAAAGTTTAAAACCTACCGTATTTAATAAGATGAAGGCTTTACGCAAAAAGAAACACGATATACATAGAAAATGAACTTTTACTTAAATAAATCTGTGTGTACTCTTTTTTCAATTAATACTAAAATTTAGAAAACAAACATCAGCATTGAAGAAAACGAGTTAAGCTTTCAAATCAAAAAAAGATGAAATTCCGTTGACATTTTCTAGACACTAAAATAAATATTTAGTTTACGCCATACAAGTTTGAAACTATGGCAATTTATCTAGAAATATTTATTTTGTAGCTCTTGAACAAAATCATTATTGTAAATGCAAAGTCGCAATAAAAATATAATCCTCTTTATAGAAAAAGTAGGTATGAATTAGCCTTAAACAATGGAATTACAAATTGAAGGATTGTTTATCTAAAGAAACTTTATCACCAATATTTTTTTCAATAAATATTTTCAAAACAACATTAAATATCTGAATTGTAGTTATTTATATATTGTTACTTTTATACTGTTACTTTGGCCAACATTCAGTGCCATAATGAAATAGTAATTAAATAATAACAGTTGTTATTTCTAAACAATTTTCATTTTGTCCAAAGTAGTTCAAAATTGATAATTTTGTATCACTTTTGCATAATTATGATAGTTGTATGCCTCTCGCTATAAAATTATAGCTAAGGAATCAAAATCTTCAATAACTGTATGGAAAAGAATATATTTTATTTCACCATTGTTTTAAAAGTAAAAACATATTTTTGTTTTGCCATGCGCTATTTTAAAAGATACATAGAATTTTACAATATCTGCACCATAATTTCGTACTATACATCCGTACATCCATCTATTCAAATCTGATGGCGATTGGAATAATAATTTCATAAAGGATTTTATTTTCTTTCAATTGAAACTACATAAATCTATATATTCTTTTAAATTATATACATGGCAGGGTGGGACATACCTACATACCTAGATATTCTATAAGTTGGATTTTTATTGATTTTGTTGAGAATGGACAATATTGCGTGCAGGTGGCAACAATCCCTATCTCTGTGTGCATTTAATGAAATTCAACAAGCTCGAAAGTCGACTATTTGAAAAATGTACATCGGCAAATTTAGAGTATTTTTCTTTTGACAAAAGATAAACTATATCATCACTGATTGTTTTTCAAAGTAAAATTGCTCTAAGTTAGAGCTATACACGGGCAATAAATATTTAGCTACATCTCCATGCAAGTAGCCATGCTGGACTCAACATCTCTTCCAAAACAAAATTTTTGTTCAACATTTTTTCTACTGGTTATGTTTTCATTAAGCAAATTACTTTTTTTTCTTGCAACTAACTAAAATAAAATAAACATGAACATGAAAGTGAAAATAAATTTATTTAAAATTAATTCAATATTACCTATGATAGGATGTAGATATAGGACATTCTAATTTTCTATCCAGGGTATAGAGCCCCCAATTCATATGATATTTTAACAAAAATGGAAAGACATAAAAAACGAACTAAAATAATTTAACAAAAGATAGCGGGTTAATGTCCCAACACTATTTTAATATTTTCTAGGTCATATTCACAGCAATGGGCTGAATCAAGGAGGCGTTGAATTTGAGAGCCCCCACCACCAAACTTATTGCCATTGGTCACAAGCTCCAGGAGAAAACCCAAACAGCTTTATTCGTTATGGACAAGATATTGATGGGGTAATCCTCGTTTCTTTATTAATACATATCTAATTAAAATTGTTTAAATAATGGTTTATAATTTACTAGACATTTAGCAATACCAGGAATTAAAACTCAAAACATTTGTTTTTTTTAGTCAAACATTGATTTTGGATTTTTAAGCAGTCACGAAGTCTGGCTTGATATTTTATAGACAATATAAGCTCGAGGTGGGACTAAGTAAAGTCGATAATGAGAGGATATATCTATTTCATAAATTGAGTTCAGTGAAATAAACTTCTTTATTTCCAATATAGGTACTGTTTTTTTTTTAAATAATTCTACATTATTAAGTAGTTTTTACAGACAACGAGCTTTGTCGAGACAAAATTATTTTTTTACAATAATAGGAAATCAAATGATATCTAATCTTGATAGGCTAATAAAATAAGTACCACTAAATCTTATCAAATCAAAAACAATATAAGCCGGATACCCAAAAAAGATTGTGGTTTATTAAGTTAATTAGTGAATCCTTTTGTTTTCCATCCATAAATATATCTCCCGCCTTCTCTTATTTATCTTGTAATAGAACAAAATTCATAAAAAGCACCTACTAGAAACGGTTTTTATAGAATTATTTAGAATACCCTACTACAGATTGAAATGAAAATATTTATTATAACAGTTATTCTAATTTTGATGGAAACCATTCTACGATATAAATTGTTATTATTTTGCATATACTAAACGTAGGTTTTGATTTTTTTTTAAATTAAGTACAAATATAGCTCTAAAAATATGTTTTGTCAATTGTGACGTACAAGCCAAACTATGAAATCTTGAAATTAATAAAATTTTATAATATTGACAAAACGTTGTCGTATTTTATTTAGTTGACATTGTTAAACTGGTATTAACCAGTTTTATTTTTTATGTAATTCAATTTTTTAATTGGATGTCACCTTATTTTATTCAACAGCGTAAATGGAAGGTATAAGTAAATGCTGTTGCTATCCCTTGCTTAACCTATTAGCAACTACAATAAACAATACTATGTATATCCTACTATTTATTATTTTCATACAAAAATTAATTGTAAAATATTTAGTGCGCCAATATCTGCTGCTTTATTTCATTATCTGAATTTATTTATTTTGTTGTTAAATATTAATAAAATTTTAGTTTGATTTATAAATTTTGTGTCCCTTTATGTTAATTTTGTTTTAATGTTGGTTTATGCAGATCTGAAATTACAATCTCTTAAGTTTCACTACTTTAATAAGTAGTATGAACTTCGGTTCGGCAATTTCCTATGCTCACCAGATGATCCCTAATAAGGCTGTTCTGGATTGTGTGAGAGTCCTTGGGATGATCTGCCGAGTCAACCTTTTGTCAGGGCTAATTAGCATTCCATTATTGATTAAATTCTACTTCATAAATTTTCAATGTTTACTATATAAGCAATGTGTTGTTAAAATTTACATGGCCATAGCATCTAGGTTTGCTATCGCTAGGATAAAGTAGGGACAAATCAACAGTATACTTAGCAGTTCTAAATGACCATTTTTAAAATGGAGCACAATTTAAAATTCTAAAATAAAAAAATAGATTTTTGTTACCTATTTCCTATACAGCGGCATGAAAATTAATATTTCATTTTATTTTAAGGATATAGAAATTAACTAGATTTTTATTTTCATTTTCGGCACTTTACTAAAACAGCTGGTAACCAAACATGAACATTGTGATGGGTATAATAAAATTATCTCTAAACTAGTTCTGAATAAAATTACGTCTAATCCAAGAAATATTTAATTAGTTATTAAATAGTTTGGGCAATCAATCATGTTATTTTTTTAGATATCAAAAATGTATGCTTTATTTTTTATAGAAGGTTGGGAAATTTATACGCCAAGGAAATTAATACGTACACATTATGTACTTGAATTTGATAATGTAATAAAAAAAATAGTCTTAATTTTAGCATTAAACACTAAATGTTTAACAATCACTATAAAATATTATGTCAGTAGGTTGTAAAAGTACTTTTAAAATTAGGGGCAATTAAGCTTATCAGTGTAAATATAAACACTTGAAGTTTTATAAAATTAAAACTGTTTTGTAAATAAATTTGAATTTGAATCTGTTTCTCAATTCGACTCTAATTTTCTTTAACTAACGACGCTTATTATACCTAAATATAATCAATAAACTATCATTTTTTAAATACAGGATTAAATTGGATTAATTTAAAATAGTTTATAATTTTAGTTTTCTCAGTTGTATTTTATTAACCATCAAATATTACTAAAATTCACTATAAAAATAGTTTAAAAAATTCTAAAATAAAACCATAAATCTCATTTTTCCAAAGTATAGCAATAGATGATTTCAAGATTATATTTTCCCTTTTATAACAACTGCAAGCATTTTTTATACAAAATTAGTGTTATAAGCCTGGTAAGAGTATAGTGGAAATATGATTAATAGTTTAAATATTGATTCTAATTGTAATAGGTATACATGTAATACTATACAAAGATAATCCTATTTTAAAAGACCGTGCAGATACTAATTTGTTGTAATGTACTAAGTTAAATTAAAATAAAATTGTAGTATAATTTATTAAACAGCTATGCGAAAATTCTTAAATGTCGGATTGCTACAAATAATCTAAAATTTATTTTCTTTGAATTACATTAATTATTATTTCATGCCTTATATGTATGTATATGTGAGGTTACTTATATTTTATATTGTATGTATTTGCTGTAAGCTAGCCAGTTTTTCATTTGGATTTTATAGTCGAGCCTGCGCAATGGAAGTTTGACCCGCTACCAAGGTGTTGAAATGGCCTCCACGTGTAGCGGAACCGACAAGGTCATGATGCAGATTGATGAAGAAGAAGGCTTTGCAGAAAAGTAGGTCGACTAACTATCACTAATTCCTCATATGATCAGCACATAAGAAATCTACATAGATTCAGTCACTCATTCAGTTACATATATGTATTTATATTATTAGGACATTTTCATTAAGACATTAATGATATATGAATAGTAGGTATGTTATAATATGCATGAAGGCTATTCAGATAAATTAATGTTTGGCATATTATTTACTTAGGTAACTTATATTTTTTCATACATTAAGCAACTGGTTTGTTCTGAAGAAACAAATACAAAAGTTTACTAACAAAAACCTTAGTTGACATTACAAGAATTTATTATAATACCTACATACATACGAGTATGTAGCTAATATCAATTGGAGAATGTGTTATTTAAGACAACGGAAACAGTAATCACAAACCTAATATCATAGACAGGGGTATTGTTAGGAAATAATTATTTGGCCACAAAGCTTCAACTTTCAGCAGGAACGGCGAAGGTGGGTAGCGATATTCATTATTAATTTAATATCCCTCAATATAGCCATCTGCATATGCAATGGGCATTGATGTTATTGATGTCTACCATATGATCGGGAGAAACCAATAGTTTGATTTCTTAGTTTATACATTTCTTTCCGTAGTGGTGGTGCCAATGATTGCTGAATAGTTTCATAATAATATATTCTGTATACAGTATCATCATTATTTTTATTATCAGAGTGTATTCATAATTAATTATATTGCTGTCTTCTTATTCATTGCTTAAACTGAATTCTATCTTTTTTCTTTTTTATAAGTTCATTAATACCAATACAAATTGTTCAGGCCACAATAAAAAATGTTCTACTTTGATTTAATTTGATTAACTATTATTTTCAGCTTACTGCACAAAATTAATATTTTTATATTTCATTTTTTACGCTTCAGTTTGGTTGCAAACCAAGATATACATGATTTGATATACTCTTAAAAGTTAAATTTTACATTGAAGACATAATAACACAATTTTGGTTAGAATATCTTCATTTCTATTATGTTAGTACCATATTTATGTTTATTTTTGTGTGCATTTAGAATTTGTATCCATTTAGTGTAGAAAAAGTGCACGTTAAGTAGACTATATTTCAATATTCATAAATAACAGAAATAAAATTGTATGAGTTCAAAAACATTACAATTCAAACTAATTCGTATAAAATTTAGAAGATTATAAAGTTCTCTATTATATTTTTCCTAGAGAACTTCATGTGACAATCTTGAAGAGTACATATAGGTACATATAGGTACTTACATTGGTTTTTTTTAAATAATGCGTGTTAGTTGTCATTGCCAAAATTAAAAATCATAGTTCCGTTTACATTATATAGCTTTGTATTCTCCGCTATACACTAAACTATGTAATGTTAAATACCTATATAATTATTAGGTACTCGTATATATTTTAAAATCAGTGATCAATAGAATTTTTCAGATATCGATTTAAAATGATTTGCCAATCGTATTTACTTCCACGCGCTACTTTAATGTAAAAAGAAAAAGGGCAAATTAGGATCATATTATGGGTACATTTTATCATATTATGTATATCATATTTAGCACCTACGTGCTACTATGTACAAGTACTAATACAGTCCAACACAAATATAAAATAATTAATGAGCACAAGAATGACATTTTTTAAACGAAGACATTGAATAAAAAAGGGTAACTAATATGCCATAGTATACCTACATTTATTTAGAAATATATAATTAAACCTCACAAAAGTTTTTTATATTTCGAAAAATCAAATAATTTATCAAACAACAACAAAATATTTAATTTCTATGTATTGGGTATGGAGCCATCACATTCAATAAAAGTATTTTATGCTCTTAAATGAGGTAATTATTAGTCTTGATAATCAGAAAACATAAAATAATAAAATACAAATAAACACATTTTTATACCTAATAAATGTGGTGAAATCTCTTGATAGAAAAATCATTGTTATCTTTTAGATTTTATTGTTTTTTTGCCAAATAGGAGAATTAACGTACTAGGAGAAAATGAATAGGAGTATTTTGTAATTTAAAAAGGTTTTTAAATCAACTGTCTTTTAAAAAAAGTAACTTCAAAACTAAAACCTTACAATGTTCTAGTGAAATTATTTGATGGAAGTAGAGAGAGAATATATATTTTTGTAGCTCAAGTTTTGAACTTGGTTTATAGTTTTTTTAAAGTTAGTAAACAGTTTTATAGCTATCAAGAGTTTCATCTAGAAAAAATTCAAACAAATTTGAAATTTCATTAAAAAATAATTTGACAGAAGAGAGCCCAGGTGAAGGGTTAACTAGCCTATTCCTGTAGTACCAATAAAGTTGGTTACAAATGGGATGTCTTAAGTTGCCCTTGGTTCACATAAGTACTTTTAAAACGTTACAAAAAAAGTGTTAATTTCATATCCCTTAAAAATCGTATTTTTTAAGTTTATCCAAATGGCTTCTGATGGTGTGGTCCAATATTCATTGGAATTGTGATTTTGTTACTTTTGGCAAAATTAGATTAATCTGTATACTTACAAGTAATATACATATAAATATATATAACTTTGACATAAATAACATAAAATATTTATATGAAAACCCCCAGTTCCCATGAACGTCATTTAAATAAAAAGTATTGTAAATTGTAGGCCGATTTAGATAACATGAAAATTACGACGTTTTAAGGGATAGGAAATTAACATATTACATTTTTGTGACGTTTTAGAAGTATTTATGTCAAACAGGTGCAATTTTAGACTATATAATAAGATAGTCACACCTTTTGAGCCCCCCCTGGGCTCCAGGATTAAACTTAAAATCCCAATACAATAATATTAAGATTTTCTAATTTGTTAAACTTTTTTTTTCTAAATTACTACCTATTACATTTTTATTTGGATGCTATTTCTCCCTTATAACAGTGGCTACAGTCCTGGATATTTGGCCCAACACCAATTAAATGGCGGCCCACAACAAAACATTTATTCAAGCCCGCCCTGTGGAGCCATCCCTCTGCCACATCTTCAACCGCTGCACATGCAAATGCCAATCTCCTCGTCGGCAATGACCAGCTACCACTTTGGACCCCACATGCGACAGTCGCCGTCTTCCAACCACGTTGGCAGCACCGACCGAGGTTCAACGCACAGCAGTCTCAATAGCGGCCACCAAGCCACCACTATTTACCCTGGCCACTATCCCCCCTCTTCAAATATGATGGGCAATGGCGGGTTTGCGATGGGGTCCGGCTCATCTGCCAATGGTGGCTGTCTTACCGGGCTGCCTCCAACTTCACTAAACAATCAAATGTACAGTAATCATCAACGTAAGACGTCAATCCCAGATCAACACACAATGTGTTCCTCCAATTCTGGCACCCTTGAACGTCGAAGTCCGGCCTATCTATTAAATGCACATGCGACCAATGTATAAGGAAATTTCTGTATAGAATTGTGAAAATTAGTAGCTTGTTATTTTTAATCACAAAATCATCTCTGTACTACCATATATTCATATTCAAATTGGATTTATTGTATAAAAGATATTGCGGTATACATTTTTGTACACATCATCATCGAAAATGTCAAATCTTAGAAAAAGTTATAATCACTCACTTACTTATGTTGTAATTTCTTGATTAATGTGAAAAATATTTCTCTAGTTCATACCTATTCACAAGAATTGCAGCATTGTGCTTTCCAATATTTTACATTTTATCTATAGACAAAAATTCTTTTCATTAAAAAAATGTTATTATTGAGAATTAACTATTTGGTCTACTTTTTAGTAGTAAATAGCATTTTTTATTCCATTAAGTAGCTAGTTTCAATATCTAGCTAACGATGCCTGTGATTAATATTATGTACCATTCAAGTTTTTCTTTATAAAACAATCTTTTATCAAGAAAAGTACATATCCTTCCTTCATTTGGTAAATGGAATAACATAAAATTCGCAATGATTGATTGTGTACTGTATTGCCTATAGTTTGATTCATTAGAATCCATCTTAGTGTACATACCTACTCGTAGAACAATTATTTGATAGTTTTCATACTCTACACCTTATAATTGAACAAAACTAGAAATTAAAAATTCCAACAATTAAGAAATTTGTATAATTGGCCTGTTTTTAACATTTGTGCCTACTTGTAATTGAAACAAGTCAGACATCTTTAAGCAATTATGACTTTGTCCTCCACCAACAGACCAACGGAATGTTTCTACCTATACTAACATAATATATGAATGTAATTAAACTCTTTAGCCCATGTATCCTCTAATTAAGATGTTTAACAGGCCCAGAGCTACAATTTATTGTGAGTTGTCTTTTAGACTACTTGAAATTTTGTTGCAAAAATTTTATACTTGTTTTAAGATTATTTTTATGCATACGTATAAATATAATGGGTCATTCAAAAACAAATTTTTAAATATGACATATAATCACCATGAATTTAGGCTCAAATGCAGGAACTCAACCTGAGATTTGAAGTAAGTAGGTAGGTACTGAAGGACTTGAAATTTTATTTCTTGTATTTGCTCTTCTAGGAAAATTTGAAGTAGTCTATGTTTCCTCCTAGTCCTAAATCTTTGGATAACATTGTGCATCATACACCAGCGACTCTGTATAAAGTGTGATAATTTTATATGTTGATAAAAACTGTTTTTCTAGTTAAGTAGATTTTCAGCAATTATTTATATATTTTAAGATACTGATTTGTGTTTATGATCATAATTTGTAAATAATGTAATTTTGTGTATCTAATATTTAATGTATATTTGATGAATAAAGCTGTAATAAATATATTGCTATTTAATTCATAATAATATCACAATCAATTGAGGTGATGCTTCTTAAAATTAATCTGTAATTATAATTAGACTAATAAATAATTTAATTGAATCTGATTGTCTTTTTACTAGACTATCAAGTACCATTGCCATTGTTATTTTAGTTCGAATTTCTTCTTGACATCTTCCGTCTGATGTAATTATTCCTATGAAATATTTGAATTTGTACATTATAACTTTTTTTTAAAAAGAAAGAGCCAAGAAATAAAATTTTCAGAGCCTAACATTTGGCTTTACAAAATTTCAAAAAGAAGAAATTAATGATCTGTGGTATAAACTGTAAAATATCATTTGCAACGTGTCCTCTTGTTAAAAAATCAAACGCCCCTCCCTCGGTCAGCCACACGTAGAAACTCAACTGTAAATGCGATACCCTACCTAGCACTTGTGCGGGAGTCACATACATCGGCCCCCCCTCGGCCACGGCAGGATAGTCGATGCACTGTTGGACAGTTGTTATTGGATGTGCTTTCTGAGAAAATATTTCTAAAACAATTTAAAAAATTCCGCTTCAGGTAGAAAGCGGACGTCATACTGAAGAAAGATTTATTGGATAATTATGACATAAAATCAATATGAATAAAGTAATATAAACTTTTGAATATAGCTGCTAACATTTCCAATAATAGGTAAACAGTTTGCCACGTTTTTTGTGCATTACTTAAAAAATTGTGTGTATTTAAACCAGGTTTCATATATCTTTTTGATAGAATAACGGCATAATTATAAATATTTAAAATAAAATTTCAACTTTTGTTGACAGAGGTACTGCTGAGGGTGACTAACCTCGGTACAAATACCTAACGTACAAAACTATGATTTATAGTTAACATTTATTTGAACAAGTTTTTTTTTAAATAAAATATATTGTTTATGTGTACAATCATTTAGAAATACCAACGAAACACCTAATCCTATTTGATCTAGGGTACAAACCCATAGCAACTACAGTTTTACTATTCTATGTGATTTTAGATATCAAGTTATAAAATATTAAAACAGGGAATTATGTAGCTACCTCAACTAGGTATATATTAAATACCTAGGCAGAAATGAATGGTGATAATATTCTGAAGTGATATACCTACTTTATACATACTTTGATAAACAAAAAATATATTCCATGAGTTCAAGTAAGTGGTAACAAATATTTTTAGATACAAACATACTTACTATAGCCAAAGAATTATCAGAATAATTATGAAAGTGTTTCGCCAATAGAAGTTGCAATTATAGAAAAATTATTCCGTCATAAAAATTTTGTTTTAGGTGAAACAGGTTTCGCTATGAAAGTATTAAAATCTGTGAATGCATTTCAGTGATAATTTCTAAATTGTCGTATTTATTAGGTATGGACATTTGCTACAAACAACTATGGAATCATCAATTTGTGCTACAGCCAAGATATCTATTTTGATTACTTCTATATTTAGTGGTGATAGTTTAGTAGTCCTTGATTTCAAGCAAAACTAACCATACAAATTGGTGATATATCGCTATTTTTTTTATCATAAGGTAAGTAATAGCTGCATAAAATACCTATTATTCCCTGCCATGCCCGTAGCAATATCCTTTTCATTGGAAGGGCCACTTTTATAAAAGACACTATTACCAAAATTTTAAATATTAAACATCACTATACTCCCAAAAAGTTAATTTAGTGTAGGTATACATGATCAAAATATGTTTTGTAAAAGTAGATACATTTTAGAAAGTTAGACAAGGAAATAGTAAAAAAAAGTTATTTAATAATAGAATAAAGCAGACATTTATCAAAGAAATATATGGACAAATGTAAAACATATTATACCCTTTTGGAAGTCTAAATAAACAGCATCATATCATTAGTAAGCATTGTCATTTCTTTCTTCCAAACATTCCTCGAACAATCTTATCAACACACTGTAATTTCGTCGAATACTTTCTAGTGTTTCTGTCCTCACTGTCAAATGAGTTTGACACATGACAAGAAACCTGATTTACCCGTACCAATTTCTTCTTTTATCTTCTCAAATTTCTTTTCACGCTTAGGAGAAAACTACCAATTTAGTGATCTCGGATACAGTGTCTATTGCATCTCTTACAATACGGACACCTTTCAAAGTATCAGCAATGGCTAAATTGAGAGCATGCCCATAAAAATGTATAAAAGTGGTTCTGTGTTCCTTATTCTATATTTGGGTAGCCACTCCTGATGTGTACTTCAGCTGTTTCTTCATAATCCATTTCTTTATTGATGGATCATCTATAGCCCTTAGCATATACAACT
>JAUYWI010102517.1:0-11438 GCA_034780595.1 Parotoplana pacifica | reverse complement strand
GCGTATTGTCAATTGCCGTGAATATACTCGTTTAGCATACATAAAGCATTGTCTAATGCATACAGGGCCTCTGAGGCCCTATCCGTCCATAACGTGACAAAATTTAAAGATAGTTGTAGCTTACTAACAGCTTTGGAAAAACGCTTGAAACGTTTAGGGATTATATAATCATATATTATTGAAGAAGTCATGGAGTTTCAGGTAAATATGTTAAAATTTGTTGAGTTGAGACAATTTTTTAAATCTCGTAGGGCCCGAAAGGCCCTGCCCGTCGTTAGAGTGTTAAACCAGTATTTTTTAGATACACTTCTAAGAATACATAGTTAACTTACCTTTAGTAGAATAAGTTAAATAAATTTAAACTGTTTATTTAGTTTTAAATGTTAAAAATTACAATATTTTGATAAGTTGTTCATAAATACAGGCATTTCTGAAAGCTGGATAATATCAAAACGTTTGACAACTGAATGAATGAATGGAATTTCAATCAAAAAGATGGTTTTTAGATTTGTATAATTGTATTTCCAATCCGTATTTTTCTGCAACAAATATTTTAACTACCTTACGAAATGACTTATTAGATAGTTAAAAGTTCAGTTTTTCTGACCCATCCACCCTTAGTACAGGTAATGAGTAACTATTGTAAATAAATCACATGGTTTCTAAATTCACAATAGATAGTTTTTGTTAATTGTATTTATGGCTTGCTAACAGAATCCAATTAAAATGTGATGATTCCCATTTATAATTTTACCTGTTACACAAATTAACAAAATAAAATGTTAGCAGCAAGCTATTGCGTACTCAATTGTAAACTGTTTTAAATTATTTAAAAAACTGATAAAAATATATTAGTAAGTGGTAGGCATTGTTTCAAGCTATTGGTAAAATTAATTACAATTTTAATTACTTCTATTGTCTATTATAGACAACATTATGGACAACATAAATTTATTAGTTTTTTAAACTACGTTTAACATAAACTATAAAATAAAATTTAAAATGTTATTTTCATAAAAATGCTTTGTTTTGCAAGTGACAAAGCTAACTTTTCCTAAAAAAAAATAACGACTGTAGGTACCCACCTATTATGTTAGGAATGATAGGCATAAGTTTCTACACAAATCAGGAAATGCAAATATCAGACCGTCATTCTTAACTACCACCATACATTTTTATTATTGCTATCTGATTGATAAGTTCTACCCGCTGTTTTGACGTAAAACAATTAAAAGATAATTAGGAATTCATAATTTAAAACTGTTATTATATTCATGACAGTTTTCTAGCATAATTATAATTGGGCAAAAATGTTTAAATTTTAATTACAGTTTTTGCCTTTACGAGTAAATAACTTTATCAATTCATATTGCATGACCAATTTTGAACCAAATTTACAATATTTGACATTTTGTGACTGATAAATATGAAATATTGTCCTACTTATCAAATATTAACATAAAAATAAAATACATACCTACTCATAGTAGTAATAATATTTTAATGTGTAGGATAAATTTCAATAGTTATGAAATTATCATATTATCATAATAATTATAATAAATTTGCGTTGGTACTAAATAAATATTTGCCAAATCCTATTCAACACAATACCTATCCTATAGGGTACATAGATATTGTTTCGAAACTTTCATTTCTTTTAAAGTTCTAGGTCCCTTGAAATCTTCACCAGTTCCATGAACTTTTGCAATTTTATTTCAAATAAATCAAAAATAAAACTCTTAAGCAAACAAAATTTTTCAATAAAAATGTCGATTTTATTCTTTACAAAACTAATATACAAACTATACATATTGTAGGTATATTACATTCAATTATCCTTCTCTGTTTTTATTTTGCCAAAGTATTTTCAAAGTTCCTTGTTCTGCTTTGACTTTATCAAAAAGAGGGGGCGAAAGATGCGTACGCCCTCCCCCCTAAAATTTTAGGGCATACTTTTCAATGTAGGGCGTAATTTCCATTGCGATAAAAATAATGAATTGCATATCTTTTAATGGGATTTCTACTAAAATAAAAAATATGAATAGTTGAAAAGAATAAATAGCAATTAAAAATAGCAAAAATAAGGACAATTATGGTATACTTACATATAAATGACCGAATTAATTAAATCTGTTGAAATGACTTTTCACACGTATTAGGTTCCCTTAATAAATGGGGTGTATTTTCATGGTAGGGCGTACTTTTATATTTGATTTCGCCCCCCCCCCCCTAAATCTAAATACTGGATCCGCCACTGAATAGAACTCCGATATTCTTGCGATTTGATCTTGCAAAGATTTAAAGACACCTTAACTTAAAAAGAAATGAATTTCAAAACAGCATTGGTAGGTAATAATTTAAATTTGATGTATTTTTTATTAATATTTTACACAGCCAGGGAGTCATATACTCAGAATAAGAATTTCGATCATGAAATTATTTTCAGGATTTGTGTGATGTCCAGACATTTAAAATATTTCCAGCACAAAGGGATTCCGATTGTATCAATTTAGCTAGTATTGATTATCTCAAAAACTGCCGAAGTCGTAAAAATATTTAAAATGCAATTCTTTGATTTCTTTCCAAGTTCATGGAATTTTGCCTTGATTTACTTCTAAGAAATTTGAAAAAAATAAATGTACTCCCAAGAACTGACATTTTTGAAACAGTCGGCTGTATTTAGAGTGGACCTAAAATTTCATACTTTCCAAGTATTCAAAATTTAAAAACAGTTACGGTCAAGTCAAATATCGCATCAAACACGGTTAGCCAAATTCAATTTTAGGGAAATAGGATTCTTTACTAGCGATTTTCATACTTCAGTACTGTCAAACACACTAGTCATTGTAATGAATCCTGAATAATTATGTCTGTTTAGTTATGCAGTTTACTTGTCCTTCAACGTTAATACAATGACAGAATTTAGTTGGTCAAAAATGTGAAATTATACAAGAAATTATTCTACAAAATGCAACACGAGTTTTCTAACGGAAAATGTGAGATACAAATAAAAAATATATTAACAATTTAGTTTATTGAAATAACAAATAAATATTCCAATTTCTAAACAAAACAGCTACAAGGCTTTTCAAAAAATGTCAGTTTCTAAAACTAGGTGACCTTTTTGGTGGGTTCCAAAATTGAGCGTTATCCATAAAAATCACGTATGTATTATATCAAAAAACGTTTTGGTGCCATTGATTTCTATAATACAATTTGATGTAGGTATTTAACTCAAGATAATTTAGCTAGCATTAAAAAGCACTTTTGAAATCCGTTGCAGCAGTCAGTTTACAAATACATAACAAAATAATATGTAGAAGCAGCCAGAGAACTGAGATGGTATTTTTTGTCAATCTGGCTATTGAAAATTATGTTACACCATGTAAGCCATTTTTATATGAATATTAAAATTTAAACCTGAATAGTTGCCATGTATATTTTACTTAGGCCGATGTGAATTGAACAACTACATATCATTTACATGTAAAATAATCGATAAGGGATCCAGAAAGGAACCAGAACACCGTATCGTTGTACCTGTGCAAAACGGACCCTGTCCACAATATATGTTAGTTAATATCAATTCCATCTTGAAAACGGAGATCAAACAAATCCTGAGGAAAAGGGGCATGATATTAGTATCGTTTAATAGGAATTAGAAAACAGAACAAACCAGCCTGCATCTATAAATTCATTCAAATTAGGATATCAAACAAAGTTATTTTTTTCCATCAGAAAGATATTAGTTTGGAAAATTAAAAAAAAACTCCACTGTTCCCTATTACGAGTGAATTCCTTAAGATCTGAATAGGACACTTTCGCAAGATCCGTTAACATGTTTTTTTCTTGGTTTGTATTGGTTTCTATTCTAGAAGTCTGCTCTCAATATGTGACCTGTCTAATTTTTCTTACGCTTGGTAATTGTATTTAGTAGGTTCCTTCTTTCATTGAGTTTTCTTCAATTGTCTTGCCATGAGATTTTCTGCATTCTTCTCCATATCCACATTTCAAATGTTTCGATTTTCTTTTTATCGCGTCTCAGAACCATATAGAAGTATGCTCCAGATTAGTGTCTTCACTAATTTGTTTTTTGTTTCTACTTTCAGACTCTTGGTTAGAAGTTCTCTTCTTTTTGTAAATGCTGTCTTTATCATTGCTATTCTAGTTCGAATTTCTTCTTCCGTCTAATGTAATTATTCCTCCCAAATATTTGAATTTCTAACTTGTTCTACTTGTTGGCCATCCAGAATAATATTGATTGGTTGTTTCAACAGTTAGTAGTAACATAAATTAATTATTTAGGCACAACCACATTTTCCGGAGGGTGCGATATACATATATATCTCATGTTTTATGTGATTATAACTCAATCTCCACCTCCTTGCCAATAACAAAAAAAGAATTGGTACGTACCAAATTATCAACTGATATCAAAATGCTAAAGTAGAAACATTTAAAGAAAATCACATTAACTAACACATATTATGTTTGTGCACCGTACATGATATAAAAAATGTTGATATTATGACACATAAAGATCAAAAGTAAATAATTTATCCAAAAGTAAATAATCAAAATATTTAAAATTAAAATAATAGATTCATTTTTGGGCATATAAATCAAAGCATTTTACGTAAAAGTACTCACTTCTATTTTGTAGAGCTCTCATAAAACTTTAGGATCAAGTGAACTAGAATACGACAGGTGGTAGTAGCTACTAAAAAAGTGTACTTCCCGTGATGGATTCTGTTGAAATTAGGTAGGTACGTAAGGTAGTACCTTAAAAAGAAAATTTTATTCAGTCATGTGATTGAGGCATTCTCAAAGTCGGAGATTAACAGTAAAATGACCCTAAAGAAATCAGAGAAATCACATGGCTAAACTATGTATATGCATACAAATTTAAAAAATCGATTTCGAAATTAATTTTTAGAAAAATAACTAAAATGCCAAATAAATCAGAAAAACCTATATTGTTCAACTTGCGAAACTATAGAGTATCAGAAGATTGCATGCATCAGATAATGCAGGCAGTAAGTCCAAGGATGGTCCATATACATTTTTTAAAATTATGTAAAATGGTAATTTCTAGTGATTTTCCAATCAATTAACGCACTAGAATTTTTTTTATATACAGTAAACCCTCGATTATTCGCCACATTTGTCTGGAACGGATTTCCCTTCATTATGTAATGGCAATTTCATGTTATCCCTCTATTATCCGCCTATTTTTCATTTCCGGGAGTTTGGAGGATAATCGAGGGTTTACTGTTGGGTCCGGTTTTCAAATCAATAAATTTTAGCTAAACATTTTTATGTTGTATACTGAAAATGCATAATAATATGATGCATTTGCAGTCAGTATGCCAGATATTATGTGGAATAAGTTTTCAAATTTAAAGGCATTCCAATGAACTATTTTTAATTTATTAGCAAATAAAATTTAACCCTCTCTCCTACCAATGATTCATCGTAATATATTTTGCCCATTTGATATTTCTGAACTTTTCAAATATGAAAGATATAATTATGTAAAGATACAATTGCAAGACAAAGACCCAATATTCTCTGGGAGCGGGATAGTACTATCCTCTATTCCGACAAGAGGTTTATACAAAACTCAAAAGGCGAATGAAATCTATTTTACAAGTTGTTAAGTTCCATATTTAAATAATTGATTTTGTTGCTTTCAAATAGGATATTTTAGTATATATATATATTGTACAAGACAAAAATTACCACTTATAATATTGGTACAATAAATATATAGAAAAATTAAGTTATCACATAAATGAGGTATCAAACCAAACAAATTATGCTACTAAAATTGGAAGCAGTGCTAGAAACAAGGATAATTTGGTCCCCTATTGTTTGTTGTTCAATTGATTGCACAAGTAAAGTTTCCTAGTCGACAATATTGTGTTCAACGTTTAAAGTTAAATTAGTCAATTATATTTTCATTTGGTTGGTACGTTATTTTGCTTCTTTTTTTAATCGATCCATTTTCAGCTGTCTCCAGCACAAAATTACAGCTTGGTATTTCAATTTCATTAGCATACGCAACATGGAGCGTCGAGGATTGTTGGGCATCGCATTTTCAGTGGGTCCCCATCACCATATGCCGATCCGAAAGGTGATGATGTCGATACCATTTATTCAATTTTCTATCTTTTGGTGGCAACTTTCTGAAGAGCTTCTAATAGAGCGCCTCATTTTTTGTCAAACCACAGCTTATTAACAATTTACGTCGTGCCGCATCATTTCGAATATTAACCATAAAATGTCAATGAAACCGAAGAGATAAGAAAAATGAATACAGCAAAGCATTTTAATAAAATAATAAATAATTCTGGCACGATAGAGCAAAACCAAACAAACAAAGTGATGTAATTAAATCAGGCATGTAATAAATTGTATGTATGCACATATTCCAAATAAATTGTGATGCTTTAGCTGAATAAAAAAGATATCATTGTTTAACAATAAAAAAACGTTCGGTGAAACCGAGTCAGTTGGACTCTTATAAAAACACCAAAGGTCCCTTTTAAAAACACAGAATAATCAGCAAATTCTATTGAAGAGATACAAAATGGTCAAAGGCTACACCTGTTTTCGAATAAATATCATGTAGGCAATACAATAGAAACACATTTTAAACCACTTTTGTCATGTTCATCTATTAGATAAGGAAACAAAGTTAAAATATATTCACAATTCTACTTTTAGTAGTAAATGTGAGAGAATACTTAAATATTAATTCTACTGAAATAACATAATTTGCCAACGATTTTTTACTAAACGTTATAAACTTAGATACTTATATTAATAATACAATATAGAAGTTTAAAAAAAACCGTAAGAGTAATTATTAACGTATTAAAGTAAATAATGCTCTGTTGTGTCTAATAAAAATATAAAAACCACATTACCTAATGCTATTTACATACAAAAAATGTATGTGAATTGTTAAATTGCTAAAAATATTATTTTAAATAGCAAGTTACTTTAACCTCAATCACGTAAATTGCCTGTCTCAAATCTATTTATGTACTATCAAAGTTGCAGTATCCTGTTACCTTGTATATATGTAATGTATAGGCACCCAATTTTTATGAGTATAGAAATCGGTATACATTGCAGTTAATTTTCTTTTCTTTAAATCCAATGATTTTTAACATACACAATATATCGATTTTTCTGTATTTGGATTACATATTTTGATGGATTGTTTGTTTTTGGATAAATTAGGACAATATACTGATTTTACACTAAAAATGCACTGTTGACCAACATAATAGCCTGATGTATCGAATCTAAACTGAAAATAGTTCTATCTAATAGTGGCTATAAATTTTAAATTATAAAGTTAAAGTAACTCAAAATAAAATATATATTATTTGCCAGGAACATGAAACGGTTCCATTCACAGCCCACTAAAATGGCTGTTGACGGTTTACAAACAGCCATATAAGGTTATCAGATGATCTCCTACTAAAAGTATATTAACTTGATATAGCACTACCACCATTCATCGGTAATAAGTATAAGTATTATTATCTAACTCTATATAACTTTTCATTTTTTGGTAACCCTTGACAGGACTTAAAACACAAATTTAGAGAAGGTAAATATTCATAGAGGTAATCTACTTACACACCCTGTCTATTATCGAAAGACAATTCTTTTTTACTTATCAAAATTAGGCACGTACTTTGTATTTCCCAGGTTTGCTGTTACAAAATAAATAATAAATTATAGCAATTACATATGTAGGTACATACTGTTTTGCAAAAATGGGACGCGTTACTTGCATTTGTCTATTCATTGTTCCTATTTATTTTTTTAATGGTTTGCTGGTTGATGTTACATTCCATTGGAAGGCGTCTTGGTCCATTTGATTACTTAATAATAGGGCTAGCGTCACTGCAGTAAGCACAAGTCCCAGTCCATGCTCGGCTCTCCTTTCAAAAAACATTTGAGCGTCCATTTTACTTCTGACTGGCTGTGGCCCACTGAAATCTCAAATGCTTAGAATAACGTATTGGAATAGAGGTCTTTGGAAGTTTTCAGTGTCCTTTAGAAGCAAGTTATCGTTTAATGGAAAGTAAGCTTACTACTAACCAATTAAAATATGATACATGACAGTTAGTTAAATTTATTATAATTATTAATATGAAATTAGGATGTCCCATTCGTTTTGCAAATCAGTGTAAACTAAGAATAAAATGTTTAATGAAGTCTTCTGTAGTAATCAATTAAAAAAGAAAGGACGGAGAATGTTACAAAAATACATAAACATCCTTCTTTATTAAGTTGTATGAAGTGGAGTAATTAACAAAATCAGTGTCAACATTACTGTTTTGTAGCAAGTTCATTAAACAAATTAGTTCGTTATGAAATATCGTTAGTAATCGCATTACTGACCCCTCAGTGTTATTAACAGTTTATAAAAAAAGCCATATAACATTGACATTAATATGATATATTTTATCAGCCTAAATTGGACATCTATTACACCCCTGGGCAAAAGAAAATTACCACTACTATTTTTAAAGTATTATCTTTTATACACCTTCAAACTGTTTTGTTTAATTTACTTATTTTTAATTAATACACCGACTTACTTTTCTTATATATCTTTAAAAAATAACATGATAGTCACTTTCTTTTGCCCAGGGTGTAGTTTCATTTGTATTCTATTCATTTATAGCTCTTTAGATTTCGCTTTATATTTTGTGTTCAAAAAACTTTTGTTGCCGTTCATTTCTAGCCATCATTCTTAGATAGTTAAGATTAGATGAATCAAATGTTATTTTTCTATTACCTTACATTGCATTTTCTTTAATATTTAAGCAGACAATACCTGATGCTTTCTTGTGCATAAACTTAGCATATGCATAAAATTTGACAAAAGATTCTAACCAGGGTCAGAAACTTTTGGACCCCACATTGATATTTCATTCTTTAAAATTTTATATTAGCTTAATATTGTTTTATTTATGTGAATATCAAAGCAGGAAATGCTGATGTAGCATATGCTTACAATTTACTGAAATCAATAATTCATTCTTTAAGTCTTCAGATATGGCTCCCACGGCTCGTGAGCACATCGGATCTAAAATCCAAGCACTTCCACAAAATAATATTTCAGTCAAATAAATATGTAGACGTTTGAGTATCAGTCGAAACACTGCTTGAAAGTGGTCTCGAAAGTCGGAATTGTTACTGATAAGACACGAAGCGGAAGACCCACCAAACTTTCACCAAACACTAAAAATCGAATGAAGAATGGAAATCAATTCCACAATACACTTTAAAAGCCCTAGTAGAAAGTTTTTCAGTCGTGTGAATCAGTGCCTGAACAATAAATGTTATTCAACAGACTACTAAAACTATGTACTTATTTTTCAATTAGTTCTAATAAACATAAACGCTAATTGCGATGTTTTCTCACCATTTCACAATAATATAAAGGGGTCAGAAACATTCGAATCACCCTGTACATACATATTTTAATATTTAGTTATAAATGATGGAAAACGTACAGAATTAGTCGCATTAGAATGAATATTTTGTACAGAAAAATCTAAATATTTAGTTTAAGATCATCTTAGTGGAAATTTATTTGTAACAAAATTTAATATTTATGACACTACTTGCAGTTTATTAATTAACGATTTCATTATGACCAATTAAATACAGCGGCTGAGTTTAACTTTTGGTTTCAAAACTTTCAGTAGTTTTAAGAAGTAAAATTTTGAATATATAGAAGTTGTAAATAAATTCATTAATTGCTTTCTAAATTATATGACAAACATCAAATTTGGGCTTTTCAAAATTGTTTGAAAACCTTTAGTGTTTAATTTTTAAGTTACAAAGAATTAGAATATCACTGGAAGTTTTAAAACCAAAACTGATACACGAGGATGTCACTATTATTTATCCAAGGAAGAGTACTGCTTGCTGCTATCTTCAAATATATGAATGTTTTCGTCAACAGAAGTCTCTCCGCCCTTTGAATTAACATTACTCCCTTCAACATCAATCTCGGCGACCACTAGCTCTTCGCCTTGAGGGAGGCTTGTGATGCTCGGTATTTCGCCGAGCCAGATCTTAGATAGCTCTTTGCGGATCAGGGCAAGCACCACGGTCGGAATGACGGTTAACGGAATCAGATAGAGCAGTGCGGGCTGACCACTTTGCATGAGTTTACTAGCTAGAATTGCAATGCACAGGCCAACTGAATAGCCTGCAAGATAAAATAGGATATGGTTTAATTTTCAATCACATTAATAGCATTGTCGTAGATGATTATTCATTTGACCATAGAATGGTCTAATAAATATTATTTTGCCATCCGCGGTCCTTTTTTATTCAACATTTTGGAAGCACCATTTAAGTTAAAGATAGTAACACCATGAAAGCTAAATTTAGGCGCAAATGGTAGAAAACCCTTCAAACTACACTAAAAAAACAGTTGGCGAAACAACCCACAATTCAAGCAATACCAACAACAACATGTTACCTCGATTTCTTGACATAAAACCTCTATATAAGGCACTTTCTGATTACCGTACGGAATTCGCGCTTTGGCTACCCCACCAATTTCGACTACGGCGCATCTATTAAAAGAAGACAATAGGCGCAGTAGAACATCCTCTACGAAGCGTTTAAAGTTAGGTGACCAGGGCCATCTACATTTTACTGAGGTGTGGGCAAGGAGCCCCCACCGGCAGCTAAAACAATTTTAACTTGGGTGTTAGGGACATTAGAGATTAAGAATCATGGGTGACTAGAGCTATCCTAGATGTTTAGTGCGCTGTGGGGCTCTAACTGGCAATACAAAATTTGGGTATGGGTACTCAAGCACCACATATTTGCAACTACGGTCAAATAAATTAGCTCTACATTGTAAAACACCTAACCCCGTCTAGTTGTGTTTATTTATTTCTATTCACTCCACGCTACATTCATATAGGAAGGTGTAAATTTGAAAAATACTTAAAAATCGGATAAAAGTACAAGTAAAATGTGATAAAAGTAAAAAATAATTCAATGGATTTTTTTGAAAATTATACTTTTAATGTTGACATTTAATACATACCTACCTAGCTTCATGAAAAAATAGGCTTTTATTGAAGTGGTCAATTTGGGGCTAAGCGTCATTGGCTGTTCATTAAATTTGTTAGATTGACATCAAATTTAAAATCTAAGTACCAATTTCCAAAAATTATTGATTTTGCCATTTTGGCTAAAGATTACGAAGTTCGTGAAGCACATTATAAGAATAAAATGAAATAAGAGAGTTAAATTTAGAGAAACGTAATTTAAGGAGAAAAATAAATAAGAAGAAAGATTTAAAGGGCCATGTTTATTCATAAAAAAACGACTAGTTTCGTAAATCTTTTTACATCGTCAGGACTTAAATTTGG
>JAUYWI010102506.1:0-11439 GCA_034780595.1 Parotoplana pacifica | reverse complement strand
GTCCCCCGACTGACGGTAGACCCTGGTCAGCTCCACCACCTCGCTGATGGCTGAGCCCCATGACTCGGACTTGAATGCGAAGTCCACACCACCTGATGCCGAGTCGCCAGCCTGCTTTGCATTGTATGCCTGGGGGGAATACAGCAGAGCATAGCAAATAGGTTTTAGAGCCAATGGCTGCAATCAAATGGTCGCGGCTAGTAATTTTCTTTGCAAATAGGTCACCGGATTTATTGGTTAGTTTAAAAGTAATAAAGACCAAAAGGTCAAAAAGTGTGTTAGCTCAAACCCTAAAATAAGTGAAATCACTTTTGGGTGTTAGCACACATTATATGAAAGTTATTGTTTTTTATGTGAAAAGTACTTGCAGATATCCAATGTCCTTAATTTTGCTTCTTAAGTACTCAAAATGATTTATTGTATTTCAGATGCTTGTTGACTTTGTGACCTCGAATATTTTGAAATGTCATTTCTTAAAAAAAACCATAAATGATTTCACTTATATTAGGGTTTGAACTAACACAGATTTTGACCTTAAAATTTCTATCCCTTTTTAAAAAATGAATTCAGAAAACTTGTGACTGCTTTGCAAAAGTGATAATACTTCTAAGGTTGACAATACATGTAATCAAATATCTTTAAAAATGATTCATTGTTGCAATATTGGCGCCCCTAGTAACCCCACAAAAATCTGAACGGATTTTTACTTCTCACCCAAAATTATTGTCTAAACTAGTTGACCGATTTTGATACAATTTGGCACACTTACTTACCACCAGAGGCTGAACAAATGGCATAAATCTAAAGTTAGGAAATCATTCCACCTTCTATGAGAAGGGGTAAAAATGGCCCATATAGCCCATTAGGGAAGATTGACATAGGGAACTAACAGCAAAACTGTCATTGGCTTAGATACAAAAAAATACAAAAATCAATAGTCGATAAGGATTGGATATAAAAATAATTGAAACCAAAATAGTCAGATTTAATATCAGTTTGCAGCATTTACCCTTCGTGGTCCCTCGAGGGTCGGTAATAACCCGTCACAAAAATTAGAAACCGCTGGAATACGCTTAAACCGATTGGACTGAAATTTGGTATCAGTGTACTAAACTATATTGTGGATTTTTAATGTAAAAATGTTTGACTTCTGACCCTTCCCCAAGGTCACCTGACGGCCCTCAGTAAAATCAGTTGGACCAAAGTGTACTTTTTACAAAAAAAAATCGATTCTGAACTCAAACATTGATTAACTGAATTAATATTTGGCAGATATATGACAATTACTTCATTGTACCATACATTTCTCCATGGGTGCAACCGAAGAGCCATTTTTTGACAATTCTTATTTTTGCCATAGAAAATATATCTAACCCATAAAAAATGTTCTTGGTGCATAAATTTGGCCATTTCTGAAAATCCTTCATATTTAGATAGGAAAACTTGGAAATTTGATTTAGTCATAAATTGAGAATATCTTCAAATTTGCCAAGTAAAATACCTTAACTACCAAAGTCTGAAATTGAGGTCCACTGAGTTTGGGTCCAGGAACGAATGATGCATCAAAGTGTTATTTAAAAAAATATATTTTAGTGAATGATTTCAATCAAAAACCACTAAAAATGATTTAAAAACCATTTTGGACTAATAGCTTAACTTAAAAAACATTATATTAAAAAATCAATTTTATCAGACCTGCCCTGAACTGCTGGCCCTCATATCTCAGGAACTATAAACATGAGCCATCTCAAAATGCAACACATTGTTTTTAAATACCTTCTCAAGTAAAAATAGGATGGTTCATTTAAAGTTCAGAACCAATTAATTGATTTTAGACCAAAACAGGCATTTTGAAATAACAGCAGCGTCTATGATTTGAAGAAATACCAAATGTGTGTCTTCATCAAGCAACACTCCCACAACACTCACATCAAACTTCTGCACGGGAGGCAACTGGAAGAAGTCACCACACAGAATCAGCTGGATGCCTCCAAATGGTTTGGTGGCAGCCACACCTCCGCGCACATGCCGGGCAACCAGGTCCAGCTTGGTGAAGAAGTCGGCATCAATCAGGCTGATCTCATCCACGATGAGGTGTCGGCACTGGCGCCAGCCCCGGGCCACTTGGGGGCGCTGGGCCAGTGACAGGCACGTCTCCAGGTTGGCTTTGCCACTGCCAATGCCAGCAAAATTGTGCAAAGTGCGACCCCCGATCTGGCAAGCTGCTACGCCTGTACTGGCCGTCACCACGGTGTGCTGTGGCGGGAGCAGACCTGAAGGGGACATAGACATCTTTACCAGGGAAAGCAAGGAGTTTCTTCTCGGTGCTAGAGAGACCAAGGTCAAAATAGTGAAATGAACAATTTCTCTGGCTGAATTCTTATCAGCAAACCAACAGGCCAACAATATTTGAGGAATCATTTTAATTTGATATAAAACATACATTTAATTTATAATTTACACGAATCCCATCTGGTGGATAGCACCTACTTACTT
This sequence comes from Parotoplana pacifica, assembly GCA_034780595.1. Classification (NCBI taxonomy): domain Eukaryota; kingdom Metazoa; phylum Platyhelminthes; order Proseriata; family Otoplanidae; genus Parotoplana; species Parotoplana pacifica. Next base: position 8,943 of record JAUYWI010102506.1, on the reverse strand, counting down.
TGTAAATGTCAATCCGAAAAACAATTCATTTATCCCATTTTGCAATCAAGAAAGTTTATTCAGTAATAGAATTTTTACAATATGAACTTCTGCCCATGCCTACAAGTCGTCGACTGTTAGCGTCATATTCTCTAATAAGTCCTTGCACACCAATTCAAACCAAAATGAAACAGTGAGAAAAGTCTATTGACCAAGACTGAGCAATAGCTGTTGTAAAGCTAACAGATATTTCTACAGAATGTTAAATTCATGCCAATAGTAGAGGAAATTTGGGATATAATGACGGATTTCTTTGGTTATAAGCGCAAAAATTCGAACATGGTGAATACGAAAATTAAAATTTGTCGCGTTTTTAGATCCTCCCAACTTTTGAGACCACTTAAACGGTTCTTCCAATCTCTCGGAATTCGTATTTTACTCCAATAGGACTATAATTCCAGAGTACCGACTTCTGTTGATGCTACAAATGGCCCTACATTCACGGGAAAGGTATCCTAAAAACATCTTATGTAACGTACCAATAATCTTCTTAGTCAGGAAAGACTTGCCCGTACCAGCACTGCCCGTGTAGAAAATGCTCTTCCCCGAGCGCACAATGTCCAACACCCGGACCTGCTCGGCAGTGAGGCCCGGGTGCACAGAGTCCGGTCTGCCAGTTGTGGCGATGCGAGCCCTCTTGGCGGCCCGTATTGGCGTGGAGGTCAGCTGTCCAGCACTGTGCGAGCGTCGTAGGGTCGACGAGGTGCCGGGAGACTTCATTATAGGCGAGATTTCAGGCGCTATGTCAACAAACAGAAGTGGTAGCTACTATCAATCACAATCATATCACCAAACAGCCAAGTACATTGCTGTCAATACCAGAATCAATTTTATATCCCATGTACCAGGCTAGCTCACAACTTCTGAAAAGTCCGATTTTGGATATGGGTGACTAAAGTCATCTAGATTTTTAAAGGGGCTGTAACTAGCAGTGCACAAAGTAGGCGGTTAATTAGAATAGACAGATTGAGAAAATTACTTATACGTACAATTATCTATTTGGTTGCACTGATAAATATTGTTTAATATGTTAAGAGTAATAATAAAAAAACAGGCGATGATCATCCCGATACCCAAGAAGGGTAAATATCTTACGCAGCTGGGAAGCTACTGATCAGTTAGGCAGGATTGCGAGCAGACAGAGGACCAAGTTGGAAGGCTCATACAAAAAGTGCATATGGGAGGAACATCTCGAAACAGGTAAAAGGACCATCCTCATTTTGTATAGGGGGTTGCAAAAAAATCATTTTTTAAAGTCAGTAACATTTAATATCAATGTATGCATCGAATTAATAATCCAGGGTTTTGTCTTTGTCTACGACAAAATATAAACCTAGCGTCGTTGGCAGTAGATATCTATGGTATAAATGCTTTAAAAATAGAATTTTGAACATAGCTTATATCATTAATTGATCAATATTTCATCAATGAACAGAAAAGCAAATCAATCAATCATTAACAAATAATAATTATTCGGCTACTGAAATACACCATTTAATTGTCGAAAGTTAGGGAGACGAAAATGCGATTAGCTCCCGTAGAATACAACAGATAAATAAAGAAATTGAAGAAGATCGAGTTAATTTTTGAAGAATGACAGGGTCTCGAAGGGAAAAAAACAAGTGCTTGTCCGGAAAACGTGGAAATGGTACGAAATATAATCGAAGAAGATTGTTCTATTTCTATAAATGCTTTGGAAAGACAGACTGGCATAGAAAAAAACATCTGCTTACAGAATACTAACAGAAAAAGTCATTATGCAGCAGATGGGTGCCTCATAATTTGTCTGACCTAAACAAAGAAAGCCGCGTTTTACAAAGCCAAGAAAAGATTGATGAGTTTTCCAAAAGAAGTGCAAGTCAAAAGATTGTCGACGAAAAGTATCATAGACGTGAGACCTAAAGAATGCAACCGTGCTTCGGTTGATGGAGCTGGAGACCGTCCTGTGGCAGCAAGAAGGACTATCTCTGAATGAAAAGTACTGGCAATTGTTGCTTCCAATTTCAACAAGTTTATTTTATTTTGAAACGCTAGATAATGGCGGTTCAAGAAATGCGGATAGATGGTTTGGCAAAATGAAATACAAATGCCAAGCTGGGGAAATAAAAATCCAACACGACAATGCCAGACCCTACGTGGCAAATTGTTTTCGCTGTTGGATTGAAGATAACCATATTTCATTGGTGAAACAAGCTCCATACTCCCCAGACACAAACCTCATTGATCGCTATTTATTTCGAAAATTCAAAATTACAGACAAAAGGAAGATTTTGCTAGCGCTGGTGATGTTCGCAATAGCATTAATGATTTCTTCAATTCTGTAACAGTTTCCGAAAGAGTTTCCCATATTAAGAGTCCACATTGAAAGGATTGTTGAGGTCAATAGTGGTTATGTTTAGAAGCACTAAGATGGCTATTATTATTTTTTACACTTTTAGATGCAATTAGATACATATTATTGTTAAAAAATGTTACAACTTTATAAAAAACAAAATTTTTGCAACTCCTATGACATTGTGATTTCAGCCGGGGTATGGAAGGATCATTTACATATCTAATCTTCAAAAATAATTCGGTTTATTAGGGCAACAATCCGTTTAATTGGGGCAATAATTCCAGATTTGTAAAAAATAGCATGAGATCATCAAATTAGTGGTGACATAATAATTTATCCACTCACTAGTACGGCTGTTCAACCCAGCGTACTACATAGTTGGGTATCAAATGACTTAACAGACAATCGTCTATTTAATTTCTTAGTGTGAATGTCGCCGCCTTCATGCACTTAATGTAATAAACTACTTAACAGTCAATAATAATCAATCAAATTTCTCAGCGTGAATGGCCAATCACCAGATTGTTGCACAAATATGAACTTGATCAAATGCTCAAAACGCTACCACTTATGATGGAAGGTTTTATCAGACGGGATTTATAATTTTGAAAGATAGAACTTCCGAAAAGCTAGTTGATATCCCAAAAAAATCCACTACAATTCATATTATGTACATTACATTACTAAACACTTACTGCTTAAAACGCAAATTTAAATTAATATTTTTGAAAACTTACAATAAGGAAAACAATAGAAGACTTATTACGCTTTATTATGCTTTCATTTCATTTTCAAGAAATAGTGTATTATTTCTCTAGATGATTAATTATTCTAATTTTATTAACTCACTAGAAGTGGAAGGTTCTTCAATAATCAAACAATCAGGATCATCTTTAACCTGTCTATTTAGTTGAGTTTCTATAGATAATGCGGGATTTGCTAATTCAATTGAAGACATACACGTTGTATCTTGAATAGCACTAGATTCAGTAGTGGCTGGGTCAGTAAATTCTGACTGTAAAAAAATATGAGGATTATCAAATCACTTGAACCCAGAGTATATAAAAAGCCATTTTAAATTTCAGAACATGCACAAGGAACTATAACTAACTTTAGATTTGCGATAATAGTCAATAAAAACTTGAGGCCACTATTACTGACCGAATAATACACCAGCGCCAAAAGACCCAAACAAGGACAAAAGAATAGATAATTTGATAATAATTCACACCATTTTAAATATTGGACTACTATTTTAACAAGTTCTTCATACTACTTACCTCATCATTGAGCATATGACTGTGGAACTGACTAAAAGATACCTTTTTAAAGAAATTGAATAAACTAACTAAGCAGTGACTATTTGCTTACAATACAAAAATACATTTAAAGGAAACTTACAAATGATTCCATTTCTGTCTTTAACACTTCTGTTGCCTGTGTAGAAACTTCAGATTGGTTTTGGATTTCGGTGATTGTTTCTTTTGATGTTATAAGATAATCTTCAGGTTGGTGACTAAAACTTGAAGTTTGTGGATGATCACAGAAAGACTGATTTCTGATAAGTCTATGTTTGGCTTTGTAAGATAACTGTTCCCCAAATGTTCTTTTTGAACGGCGTCTCAGTTCAAAATTTCTATGTCCTGTGGAATATCGCTCAGAACGAAACTGGTCTGTTCCAAAAGTGGATGATTCACCAGATGGATCATAATAAGGTCCATAATTATAACCTATGTCTATATTATCATCGGTTTGAATTGATGAAGATACTTGACCAAAGCACATAAGTTGAACTAACTTTTGCTCCAATTTAGAAATTTCTGAATATGCCTCAAAGTAGTCATCCCTTTGTATAGTTGTAACAAGATTAATAGCTTGATTAATCTAAAAAAAATACAGTCTGTGTGTAATAATTCTATTGCATAGATAATGAGATGATTTTGATATGTAGGTAGAGCAAAGTTCTACTGAAGCACATATGGCCACCAAGAAGACTCAAACAGATAGGTCATATATGTTTCAACAGGATCTGCACTTGCTCATAAGGTTAACACTGTCTTTTAACAACATAGTAGGTAGACACTGCAATACAAAATTTAGTGTACAAATTTTTTAAAATGCAAATGTATATATTATTACTCATGATTTGACAAATATTAGAGTAAGATTATATCAGAAGAGAAATACCAAACCAAACATAAACATACTAACATCCTATTCACCAGATTACATATTTAGGTTAGAACCAGGCACCTCTGGATTGAGAGTCCAATAGATCATTAAAGCACTTAAAAACGAAATGAGTTTTGTATATTTGATATATGGTTAAAGTTAACTTAAAGAGGAACTGAAACTAATTTTAAAATTTTATATTTGATTAAACTTATCAAACATAAAATTTTTTAAACAGATAGGTAGATAAAAGCATACATAAAAAGATAAAAATAAGATTTTTATATACATTATTTATAAGGTGTTCCAAAAATGCGTTTTTTACTCATTCAAAACATATTTTTTTAACTACAAAAATAACACAATTTCAACACAATAAATGATAGGTGGATAAAATATGTAAGAACATGTTCATAAATTGAAAAGTGGTTGATTTCAACTGATTAGCATAAATATAAAAATATAGGTAAATTATAAGTTTAAAAAGATATGGCTAAACAATATACGAGAAGCAACTGTATAAAAGTTTTGGAACACTATGATGTTTACCTATGTTTATTGCTATGAAGTTTGAATATTCAATGTGATTTTTTTGGAATAGGTGCTATTTTTACCATATTAATTTAATCCAAACTCACAACAGTTTTATAAAATGAAAGTAAAAGCAAACCAGTGGAGCTACAATCAAGTTAGGTTCAAGATATATACCTAAATAAGTGATGGAAAAAATTGTATCTTAAGATGCTAATTTAGATAAGGTTTTGAAAGTGGTTGATTTCATTTGTGCATTTGAGTAGTTGCAAGAATTCTGTCTTGTTATTACAGAGTAATATAGAGTCATCAGAAAAACAAAGATTACAGTTTTTTAGTTCATGTTCTGCACTGACTTCCCACATGATGACTTCTAAATAAATGTTATAAAGACTTGGTGACATGATACAGCCCTGTCTTACTCCATGACCAATTTCAAACCAGTCTGATTTTAATTTTTGCTTCCAATAATTGATGATCACTGCCACAATTAGTGCCTAGCCTTGTCTTTATTCCAAATACTGATGATCTCCATCTCAAGTTAATAATTATGTATAGTCCTCTGAGGGGGTTGAGGAAACATAGTGTTTCCAATGATTAGATCATTTCTCACACAGAAATCTTCAAATCTGTCACCACATTCATTTCTATCAACTAAACCAAATCTTCCAATATTTGAAGTCTGCATTCCAGTTTTCAACCATATTTTGATGCTGTGGTTATGGGTGTCATCCCTTGTTTTCTGTATTGTCTCATAGAAGTCATTAATTTCATATTCTGTTGAATTGTTCATCAGTGTATACACTTGAATCATTGTTATATTGATCAGATTGCCTTAATTTTTAGTGGTATCATCCTTTCCCTAATTGGATTATACCCCAAAATTGATTTTACAGTGTTTTTTTCTACAATGAAACCTCTCCATGTTCCTTCCATCCACTTGATTTTCCACAGAAAACCACAGTATCTCGATTTTCTGTTGTGAATCTCCTTTCACTGTGCCACCAGTGTTTAACAATGCCAATAATTTTGATTCAACATCTTTCCATCACATTTCCCACAACTGTTAACTTTCCTGTTGTTAAACCTTACACATTTCAATATAAGTTACCTTTCTTAGAGAAGTACAGCTTCTTCTTCTGGTACTGGGCCTCAGCAGCACCCAATCCTTCACACATATTCCACTAGTTTTGTCAGGTTGAGAAAATAATCATCAGGGTGTGTTGTAGGAGGGGACTCTTCCCTGTCTTAAGTTGGTGGAAGGTGACTGCCTCTTTTCTTGGGAGGTTTCCTGTAACACTATTAGATCTAAATCTTCTAGTGCATTGGATGTTCCAGCTTTTTGTCAATTTGTCCAATCATTGCTTATCTCTCTGTTTCTGACTTCATTAACCACAGACTCAAGGTCAACTTCACAATATGTTTGGTTTATCTTGCTGCCCCCTTTTGCCACACCATCAGCCTCCTCAGATCGCAGTGTGAAGGGATCCACTGGAGTCCCACTTGATTATTGGCCATTTGGAATGATTTGATGTTCTTGAGGATGTTGTAAACATGGATATCTGTTTTTTATCAGAGGCATTCTTAATCTTCATGATCACTGCCTTGTCAGTTGCAGGCTACCTGATTTTGGCCTGCCACTTTCATCTTGTCCAAATGTACTTGCAGCTGTTGTTTTCTCTTCCATAGTAGCAGTTAGGGTCCCACCAGGCCTCACCATCCAGGACAATAGCTGTTTTTGTATTTTGTTTTCTCATGTTGATAACTTTGACAAATTAGAGATGGGAGGTCAGGTCCTTCCAATGTGTTTTTTATCATGACATCATCTCTGGCTAGTTGGAAGATGGCTTGCAGAGGAGCTGTTGTCCTTTTAAAGCTCTGTAGGGTTGCTAGCCACCCTCCTCATACTCACTGAAGTGAATATGGGGGAGCTGGTTCAGTCACTGACCACAGAACAGGTAGTACTGGTTTACATGGTACCAGTAGCTGGCTGAGCCTGACTTGAAACTCTCCTAAAATAATCACTAATATTAATCTTATATATATATATACATATATAGTATATTTAAAAATCAAAGCATCCCAAAATATTACAATGTGGCAGTGGACAAGCCCTGGATAGAAAACTCATATTTGACATAATTATTTCACCACTGACAAGGATTATTCTAACTAAAAACTGACTTAACTGTACACTTTTATGATTTTTTTACAGAAAAAAATATTTGCCTATCTATTCTATAGTAATTCATTAGGCCTACCTAGATCTGAAAAAAACTAAATCAGCCCTGTTTTATGGCATGAAGTATTGTAGTGGCCAGGTCCTTGATTACCAAATATGATAGCCATATATAAAATGGGAAAGGAATGAGAGTTATCTCAAAATTTTCCCAAAACATTAGAAGGTTGCAGATGACAAGGTTTAATTAGATTAATATCTGCCCTGGACAGAGAACTACTAATTCTACTGGACTCATAGTTATTGCACAACAGACTAGGATTATTCTAAGTAAAAACTGAAAAAAATATTTGCCTATATCCATTCTATAATAAATCATTAGACCTAGCTCTGAAAAAAACTACAAGAAAGTATTATAGTGGCAAAATATGAGAGCAATCTATTAAAAGAAAATGCAATATATTTAATGACATTCATATCTTTACCAAATATGTAGGTTACAGATCTGAATCCAATTTGAATTTAATTATGTAATAACAATTTAAAACCAATGTTGGTTTTAACTCAGTACCATATCATTATATACAAAGTTGCTAATTACATGGTATCAGATAACCTATTTACACCAGATAAAAATTAAATTGTTGGCATTTGTTACCTCTCCCCTAAAAATTACTTATATTATTCTTTGTAAAAATTAACAATTTAGTATGATGGACAGTTAGATATTTCAACAAACTTCTTCATCTAGTGCATCATTTAAAATGAGTGTTTTTGAGCATTTAACAAACAATTTCAGTATGTTTGCAGCTTATAAATATGTATGTACAATAAAATCTTTACTGAAGCAAACATTAAAATAAGAAATAAAAAATATTAAATAATATCTGTCAAGCCTTCAACAGCACTAACATACAGTTTGTAATGATTTTAACATTTCCTGTAAAAATATGCTTTCTTGCAATTTATAATATTAACTCATATTGAACTCTTATACCAGACTATCAGAATTTCTATAAAGGTGCAAAATGATTAGATGCATACCAAAAAAAGATGAATCCTATGCCTCATGATGGCTACAGCACTATATGTACACTACAAAAAATGACAGATCATCTGGACTACTTTCTAGGCAATTTTTCAGTATAGAACAAAATAGTCAAAAAATTTTAAAGAAGCTTGACACTAGATGACCAGGTCAATAAAATAACTTTGTACCAGATCACCTAACATGGTCACTAAAAACAGATTTATACAAGAAAGATTCCCTTTCTAATATAGTGAAATTACTTTAACTATCAAGGTAACTTCCAAAATGACCTATCACCTGATGAATATAGTCAAATCACCTGTCATTTTTTGTAGTGTAGTAAGAGTCTTATTCTCAGTACCTAATTTATATTTTATGTAAGAAGAGTCTTATTTTCATTAGAACTAGAATCAAAAATCTTTTTTAAACCTAACCCTAATTTATATTTTTTTAAATATTATTACTATGTGTTGAGTCTTGCCTCATAAAGTAAAGATACTATACAGTCAGCAAAAAAAAGTCGTGAACACCTACTAATTATCTGTTTTTTGCCATTTTTTATTATTTTTAATTTTAAAACATTGTGTTATTGCTAAAAAAGTATGTAGTATATGATTATACTTTCTAATTTGTCATAGTTATATTGGTTTTGTTTAA
>JAUYWI010102495.1:0-11439 GCA_034780595.1 Parotoplana pacifica | reverse complement strand
AATCATGTTGGATACAATAATCAGAAGAAAGAAGAATTGGATTGGACATATAATACGTAGAGAAGAAATGGTCAAAGCAATTGTGGAAGGTCAATTTCTAGAGAAACCTGGAAAAGGAAAACCAAGAAAAGAGATGTTAGAAGAATTCACACCAAATACCTATAGAGAATTGAGGGACCGGACAGCAAACCGAGCAGCAAGAAAAAAGTGGATAGCATGAAATTGAACCTGCCTAATAACTAATTCGACAGAACACTATACAGGTCGTCCAAGAAGTAGGGTGCATTTTGGGGGACAGATTTGCCTTATAATAGTGTGGTGTTTATGTACATGGCTAGATTTGCCTTTGAATATTAAAGCAATCACATTTCTATAGTATCCATAGATAGATGCAAATGTCTGTTTATTTATTTCAGTCTTCACGATGTGTGAGGTAGATCTATGTGGTGATATAATTGTTGATCAAAGTCCATACACTTTGGAAGCACGAATATTAGCAGTAGTGTGGGTGCACGAATCCCTAAAAACAAAGCATGACATGAAGGTAGTTCGCGAAAGATTTAGTGAAAGATTTAATGAATGGCTCCAAAAGGAGAGAGAATAAGAGAATGGGAAGACAAATTGTTATTAACTGTGTCCATGTTGGATAAAAAGCGCTCTGGTCGCCCCAAAGAAAGATCAAGCATAGCAAAAGTTGACGATGTTCAACAATCAAGACAGTCGCCAACAAAAAGTATACGTAGTCGTGCATCTGCATTAAATATGACGAATTCAAAATTTCTCAATGTCACGAAAAAATAATTAAGTTCAAAGCTTTCCTACCAACCTCTGTCCGGTTTTTATCACCAGGATTGATGCATGCAGGAAAATCCTTGAGAAACCGCCAAATTTCTCATCTGTTTTAACCATACACTTGACAAGGCTGTAGATCAGCGAACATTTGTGTAATTATTTCATTACCACACGGCACACTGCGCTTTTCTGCTTTTCACTTTACGTGATCAGCATTCTATATTTACCTCAATATGTTGCTGAGAAGAAACTTCCATAACCTTCAAAAATAAATATTTTTATAAACCGATAAATATGTGTTTTGAGCGAATACTTTTCTTATAACTTATAAATATTGACATTAAAATAAAATTTTGTTTCAATTTTGTATCGGTATGGAAATATAAATATTGACTAAATGCTCCATAACACGAAAATTATTTATTGCCTAAATACAAAGGAACGTATTTAACCTTTTTTTGATAAAGCTGCACTTGAATCAAAATTTTGGGCAATAAATAATTCTCGTGCTGTGGGCATTTAGTCAATATTTATATTTCAATGCAGATGCGTTGTTTTTTATATGATCAACTTTATCTCTTGAACTTCATATTAGGTAGAATATCAAATAAAACTATGCATTAAATGGCCAACAGTACAAGTAATATGACAAACTGGAGCCAAGAGTACTTAAAATCAATATTGTTGCTAGGCGTGTTTCCATGTTAAACATTGAATAATCAAAATATTCAAGATGGTATTTTACGAATATTTTTAAATAACATCTAAAAATCTTTAAAATCGTAATGGCCATTTGTGTAGCATTTTGTTGAAGCATAGGTACCTATCCCAATTTCTAGTTTCCTAACTTTATGTTTTGTAAGTCTATCTAAAAGGCTTAACACAGAATAATAATTTATTCCGTTCATCAAGTAAAAGGTTTTCCTTAATATTTTTTTGGAAAAATTGGTAGAATTATTTGCTGATACCATTCTTTTTGCGCAAAAGCTATTATTTATTATGTACGAGGTATCCAGCTAAATCTCGAAAGCGCTCTGGATCCCAATTCTGTAATGAATAAAATAAATTATTATTATTATACTATTTTTTGATTTAGTGAAATATGTACCTATGACATTTCATCCATCTTTATATGAAAATTCTTCAAACAAATCTAAGAAACATAAAAAATCAGAAAATAGTCATCTAAGTTATAAAATTTCTTAAATTTATAAAATGTTTTCTCAAGGCGGCATAAAAAAGAGACGTATGATTAGAAATCAATGTAAAAAGTACTATATCGTCTAAAGTGTTACATTGAATGCATTACATTTTCCACATGTATTTTGACAGAAACGCAATATCGTTATCTCTAAAAATACAGTAAACTTAAATTTTACTTGAACTAATTTTTGTTCTGTGGCTTCACAGTAAGCCTTTCCAGCCGTCCATGATAATAGGCCAGTTCCCTTCGTATAAAACGATCGTCTTTGGCCATCCAATCTAATATCATAATCAGCAGGACTGCGAACTCGTTCTGAGTGCTCATAGATCTCCTTAACGTTGATACTCCTGTCACATTCAGCAAGTTCTTTGAGCAGCAAATTTTTGGGTTCTATATAACGGTTGCAGTTAGTAGGTAGTTAAAAATGTACGGCTAAACAATTTGGTGTTTGATCACATTCAAGGCTGCAAACAATTTCATCAATTGTACAGTGTTGGCCATAATGGATGGGACACTTAGCAAAAAAATGTTTTTTTGAAAATATTTATTTATTATGTTAATAAATACAGAATATAACATTTAGACTTATGATAGGGTCGTCTTCAGGATTTTCTACTGCACCCATGTTATCATCATTTTGCCTGTGAAAATAAATGCGACATTGAATTTGATAAACTAGTCCAACTTCATTACGAAAATGACAACATACGAGTATTCCTGCACTAACAGAACTAACAATCAAATTTTGAAATATGACAAGCTTCATTTTTTAAAGAAGCAGTATGCATTTTGATTACAAGTGGCTGGAAAAAAGAAATAGCGGAAAAGGTTCTCACAATTTCAAAGTGCATAGGCTACACCTTCCGAACTCATCTGGTAGAATAAGGGGGTGGGGTGATTCCGAAGGTTTTGCAATTTTTATTGTTCATTTATTAAAAAACATTTTTCTCACCATAAAAGGCTCTAATGTTACATTAGATTGTTTTTTTAATGATATAAAAACTATTGCTATTACTCTGCAATGTTGTTTAAGAGTCAAAAATAGAAAATATTGCTTTCAGATTTGCCCATATAGGGGTGAATCCGGAAAGGATAGGGGCGAGTGACATAAAAGGTATAAAAATAAAATTGTAAAAACTTGAGCTATCGGATCATTTATTTTTCATATTAAACTTTTTTCAGTATTCTTTTAAAAATTTAAATATAACTACTCTTTTTATGATGTTCAATTACTGTAAGATCTATAATTTTCTTACAGATTGATTTTATGATAATTTACATATCTTTAATTTCTAATATAAATTTTCTTAAAGATTGTCTCTTTAAGAATTTTAAGATCTTTATTTTCTTAATAAAATTAATTTTCTTAAAGATGATGCCTGAGGTTGAGTCATCGCACATTTCAAATTCTGAGGAACGTGTGAAATGCATGTTGTACCAATGTTTCATAATTCCAAATTCCTCTAATTTTGCGCATTCTGTTGAAAAAGAGAGAGAGAAAATATTAGCTAATCATTGGACTTACATGCCCTATTAGAGAAAGGGTCAGAAGAGGTGAGGCTAGCTAAAATGCTGATCAATTATTATTGGTATTCCATTATCTCAGCGGTGGGTGACACCACTAGAGGAGCCGAAATGGTGCATCATAAATTAAGTGCACTTTTATCCAATTGGTTTATAATTCTCTGTACCTACTAACTTGTTGATGTTAAAATTTCTGTTATAAATTTTTTTATAAAATAGACATGAAGTTATAGCTGCTTACCATTCTAAAGTTCAACCAAAAAGTTAAAATTATCTTTTTTACCATTTTTAAAATGTGAATCCAACAATTAGATAAATTAATGATTGTTGGGTTTCCGATTGCAATCATGAAGTTATATAATACAACAGTCAAAAATTATTGTATGGATAGGAATTAATAAATTACTGGTCCCTATAATATTTCAAAATGGTCTACAATTATAAACAAGTGTATTAGAAACAAGCATCAACTATTTCTTTTTTGTCTTTTTCTTCTTCCTCTTCTTCTTGCATTTGCAGTCCCACCATTGTCTTATACCGTTTACTTTTCTGTCACATATGGCACCAGTTATCCTTTTCCATGAACCCATCCAGCTTGTATCTGTTTCTTGGTCCAATGATAATATCCAAAATATTCTTTAAAAATGAGAAATATACCAAATAATATGAACCCTCCGGTTGTTGCATCTTTTACATTTTATAAATGCCAGGTCAATAACAAATGTTCGGGGTAATTCTCTTATTTGAGGTAAAGTACTGTCATAACAATATAAATGTAGTTAAAAATACAAATTAATTTGTAAAACTGTTCTTTGTATTGCTAAACAAAAATATTCAATCAAACAAAGAAATATTATAAAATTCTAGCAAAAGCCCCCCAAAATATCTAAACCTATATAAACTCTATGTGTTATTTTTGTATAGGGGTTGCAATTCATATTTAAGATTTAATTTCTCGTCCCTAAATTTTGATAAATTGTGCAAAAAAGCAATGACTTTAAAGTGAATCATTTAAAGAAATGTAAAAATGGCATAGATTTTACGCAAAAATAATGTAAAGCTATGTTCAACTTAGGTCAAAATACTTAATTAGTCTCTATACAAGATTTTGAGTTTTCCTTGATTGTGGAGCTTCTCAAACTGAGGTTTTTGAGCACCGGAGCTTGGAAAACCTGAGAGAGGACTGAGCATTTTGGGCTTTTCTGTTTAAAAAAGTTATATAAATCCATTTTGGATTATCTATTTGGTTAAATATCGGTAAAGTCTCTTTGGGCTTAAATATATTTTGCACAATTTGGAGACTTAGAGTGAGGAAGCAATTTGAAAATTAGAAACTTGGATGCCTCACCTTCAATACTGGTCTGTCAAACCAATCGTTGCTTAAGCCTACCGTCGTGAGACGATTATTAAAAAATGAATATTTTTAAAAGAGAATTACTTAACGTTGCATAGGCTTTCAGACACATAAATGACTCTTGTGTAGTGAGGTAATTCTTCTTTTTAAATAAAATACTTAATTAAATATTTATTGTAATTTTAAATATGAATCTAATGTAATGGTGTCAGATTTTAAACGAAAATACAATTACAATATTTATTATAAAAGGTTTGGGCTGTAATTGTTGGTCAACAAAAAGAATGTGATTTTCCAAACCAAATGTCTTGTGCCAGGGCCATAAAACTTACAAATCAGCCAAACTGAAGACAAGCGCGCCATGGTTGTCAACTATTAGTCGGCCGCTTTAGTGCATTTCCCAAAGATCAAATCGTGATTGAATGTGAATGTCGTGGCTGCATCCGAACGAACACACACAGTTTCAAACATTTTTATATAGTTTAAATGTACAGCAATATCGAATAATTGTCATACATAATCATGCTTCTGGGAATATTCTATGGGTTGACACCACTGTTATTCTAATCTGTTTTTCTTCTTATGAGTTTTGAAATTATTTCTAGTGGATTTCGAATGATTTCATGCACCAAAAATTAAATTCAAAAGATTATAATAATTTTTGGATTTTGGATATATTAGAAGGTACATTCAATCACAGAGCTTGACTGGCCATTTTATCATGATTCAGCTTGGGTGTAGAACAGGATTCACATGATTGCATAGTTTTGATTTGATATTGGACGGATGTTGTTTTTATGTTGAAGCCATATTTATATTTCTACACATCTATTAGTTGGGTTTGACAGATATTTCTTATTTTAAACGTTTGCTGCAGTAAAGATTTATTCTACATATACCATTCGCATTATAGGACATTCATATAATTCATCTTTTTGTATTTAGGTAAATGCCTTTACTACTACACTACAGAGTTCAATTAAAAAATATTTAACAAATTCATCATTTCCACTGTATTACTGGATTAGATTTATTGCTGAATGTTTATTTAAGATAGATATTATTTCCAATTTTGACTGCAGAAATATTTAGTAATAATATTAAAAATAGTGTTGGCAGATAGATTTGTATACATATCACAAACGAATAAAACATAAATTTGAAACGGAAGTCAAAATGGAAAACATTCATTTCGTTGTAATAAATTTTTTAGTGCCAAATTGATCAGGTGGTTGGTTGTAAGGAAATATAAAATTTGTTTGTGTTTACGTCGTTTAGCTACTATTTATCTGTGCCAGCTTTGACATGTTTTTATGATTTAAATGGTAACACCCACTTATCTAGAAAACCATTTCCACTGATAGATACCACCTATCAGGATATCTTGTCACCATTTCTTGTCGAAGGCATGAGTTACTTGTTGCTTGATTAAAATGGCGGTCATTTCCATTGTCTTTGCGCTGTTAGTTTTCCTGATCGGATTGTCAAATTCAACGACATCTTTGGACTGTAAGTAGTTTTTATAAATTTTCATCTAGAAAGTCTCAAAGCAGAGAAATGCTTTTTCTGGACCGTTTTCCATATTATAATTTTGATTTCAGAAAGATTTTAGAGTTCTATTTTCGGTAAACGGTGATGATGAATCGCAAACATGTCAACTAAGTCATTAATTCTGTTTCTGGGAACCCATAAAAAAGTTCGACTTGGCACTAAATATGCCTCTTCTTATTGTTTTATTTTGTCTCTATAACTAACTTAACAAGATCTCCAGATATTAGATTTTAAAAATGTTTATTTTTAATATTTTGGTTGGATCTCAAATAATGACACAAATAAATTAAATACGTTTTTAAGTTTGTTTATGGAATTATCTCAAAATTAGGATATCCAAAAGTGTTAAAGTGTAATATTTTATTGACTATATTGTTTTCAATTATAAAATGGTTCGTATTAATTTATAAAAATCGAAGATTATATTTTCATCAAACAACTTATTAAATTATTAGAAAAAGGCATTTATTATATTAATAAAACTCAAGTAAATAATATAATAGCTTTATAATACTCGCTAATCATAGCCCAGGACAGTTGTTTCGGCCTTACTAGGCTCCATCAACCAGGCATAATCAAAATATAAAATGAAGTAAAAATTGCTGTAGTTGCAGAAACAATATATTTGAAAACTTGTTTCTTCATTAAAGAGCACTCACACTACATGTTATGCTATACTTCCAGAACCCATCAAACACATGTTTGCAGATCGGATATTTGATCACGGGGCTGACGTTATGCAGATACCTCCCTACATAGTGGAGACGATTATCTTAATCAAAAGTTATAAATCAGCTTCTTATTGACGAACTGCTCTTAGACGTTACTCAATGTAGAGTAACAAGTTATCCTCAAATAATACCACAAAAGAACCAAAATTATGTTAATTTGAAATATTGTGGTTAAGATGGTATTCTTTAGAACGATTAGTTTTCTAAAATGACGGGTCAAGTCATAGATATCTATTTTTTGTAGGAACAGATTTGAAATAAATAAAATACAAATTCAGTATTTTAAATCAATATGCTTATAAAATGAAATAAAAGAATTAAATTTAGAGAGCCGTAATTTAAGGAGAAAAATAAACAATAAGAAAGTATGTATTTAAAGAACCATCTTTAATCATAAAAAAGCGACTGGTTTCGTAAAATCTATTTTCATTATCAGGCTTAAATTAGGTACGTTTAGTTATGAGAAATTAAAACAACAATATCTAATAAAATTAATAAATTACAAAATATTTTAGACACACACAAAATATAGAAAAAAAGAAGAGTAACAGATAGTTAGTTAAACACCTTCCAACAATAACTAGTTCCACAGTTCACCAATGATCTATTCAATGAGGGATTAACTTGTTTTATATAGATGGCTTCTTTAATAGATAAATTAAATTTATTCCTATCACTGTCGATGATCTTAAATTGTTCGAACAGTTGACTGCCACTTTCACATTTTTCACAATTGTCCACATGTTCAGCTATTGGTCCCAAACGATTGTGTTCCTTAAATACTTTCTTCTTGTTTATTTTTCTCCTTAAATTACGTTTCTCTAAAAACGACATAAGATTTACAACACTGGAAAACCAAATAATAAAGGCCAAATTATTTATTAATGAATGTCTCTTTGGAAAATAACACCAGCACTGCAAATTTTTACTTCAGTTATTATTCTGAAATCGGTTTAACAAAAGACTCATACAACAGCGTACATTCCTGATAGATATAATTTACTTGACACTGTGGTTATTATTGCTCACTTTCTCAAACTAAAACATTTATAAATTATTGGTTTGAACAGGCAGCAGACCAAACGGAGGAAGAACTAAACCCGGCAGGGAGTACTGCAGATCAAAGACTTTCAGTTACAAATTAATACACCTTGTCATTGGAAACTGTTTTAGCCTTTTTTTTCTACACTTCTGCGTAGGATTGAAAATAATCATTGTTGTTTTAATGCGATTTAATAATATACCTACAATCATCTTAAAACACTCTATCAGATTACCTCTATAAGCAACAGTTAGTGACAACAGCTTATGCAGGTAGTTTTATTAGTATGACCGACTTGATTTATAAAAGTAAGTACATAATATGCATTAGTCAATTGTATGTGCCTCCAATATTTGTTTAAGTAGTCACCGGTGTGCTGTTGATGATAATCGCAACTGTGTGTACTGTGTGTTTAACAAGTCTTTTAATGCTTAAAGTTAGTTCATAGTAAGTATGTGTCTGCACGAGGATGATAAGCGATAAGAATTAGGTAAGCAAAAGTGGTTTGGCCAAATTACCGCGAGATGCAAAGACCATCGGACCTGCAGCTCGGTCCGCAGCAATACCTAAATCAAATAGAGCATCATCACCGTTAGAATTGAGCTTTTATTGATAACCAATTTGTTCTACATATTTGCTGCATATTGACTGGTGGTGCCCAAGAAACGAAATCGGTTTATTTATTTCTCGGCATTATATGTATGTATATAGGTCGGTACCGCAAATTCGGTCATGTACTTCCACTGCAGACGACTATAATATCAAAGTCCGTTTCACATGGTGATTAGGTTTGTTTGTTTGTTTCTGTGCTTTTTATCACACATTTTCAGTGGTGATTTTTAACATTTTATGCATTTCTAATACTAATTTAAAAAAAACCTAGCTAGGTTTCCATTTGATCTTCTAGTAGTGCATTTTAAAACAAATTTCGGTGTTTATAAACTGCTGGTTTAGTATTATAGATGGCATGTTGCATTTTCAAAATTTCTATTGCTACATAATTTATTGCCCAACCATTTCCGTCATGCAATGTTGTTGGTTTTCAAATCAAAGATGTGGACATCGGATTATACCTACACAAATAAAAAGAAATGCATCTCATGAATGCACCCATAGTGTTAATTGACCGCTGCAATTTTGTTAAAAAACGATCTTCTTTTTAAACTAATGCATAGTAAAAAGTGACTAACCCATAGGGATCTCCTCCTATTTTTTACGGAAATATTTTATTTTCTTATAATTTTATTAGTGACCAACCACTACGGGCAACCAACCCACAGGATATGGCGCAACATGGGCAGTTGGGTTCTACCAAAATATGATATGTCAATATATATTTATAAATTACCCACTTTTTTAGGGAAGAATCTGCTAGATGTCAATTAGCATTAACATAATATATAAACAGCTCTGAGTCTCACAGTATGATGGAGATATTATATTGTATTGAATAAGAACATTATTTTATGTCTAATATAAAAATATTGCAACATCTATTTTAATATAAGTATCTAATAAATTAACGATAGATTTATTTGTATCATTTTGTATAATCGAACGAATTCTAACACTGCACTTTGAATGTGGATAGTAATGGTGATTTATGTTACAATTTATTGAATTTAAAGTTCTAAATATTGAACGACTTGGTGTCAACAACTACAGAGTTCGTACTACTCTGTCAGATCTTATTGAATTTATTGAGTATCCAATGTTAATGTACACTTTCTAATCTGGGCTTTTAGTGGCATTACCGATTTGGGATTGACTTTTTTCTTGTGCTTTTCAGTGGCAACCGCGGCATCGGAGACTCGGTATTGGCATCCCGCTTGCAGTACGACCAATTACGCAACTACCTGCCCGGTCTGACCCCTCCGGGCGGTCTGGGTGGAGGCCTGCCCCTGCCCCACCACCCAATGTCGGGTCTGACCTCACCCACCTACCATCAGCCAAGCCCTCTGCAGCCCCTACAACCCTCCGTGGACAACTATTCCTTCCACCATCACCACCACCACCATCAGCACCACCATGCGTTGCTTGGTGGTCAGCATTCCAACATGTTTCTCGCCAGCAGTTCCCTGGGCAACAACAGCCAGAGTCCGCGCTGGCCCGTCATGTCAGTGGGCGGGCGATTGCAGGGCAAGAAGCGAGCGCTGTCGCATTCCCCGCTGAGCTACTTGTTGGACATCCCCAGTCTTACGAGTAGTTCACAGGGCTCACTGTCCTTTCACAATGGCGGGCGTAGCTCGGCTGCTTCGAGTGCCAGGGGTTCCTATGGCCACTTGTCTGCCGGTAAGGATTCTTATTATTTCTCACTTCACCATTGGTCACATTTCATCATCAGTTCGAGTTCCTACCTAACTTCTTTTCTCACTTCACCATTGGTCACATTGCTTTCAGTCTGGCTATAAATAGACCAAGGAAAAACCATGTAATAATTATTTGAAACTCCTTGCATGGCTGTGGACTCATTTCACCTTTGAAATCGTTTGCTACACTTTACTACGACCTAGTTGCCGTGTAATTATACCTTGTTCTACACCCAAGCTGGATCATGAAAAGAGAAGTAGCTTATTGGGTTGTTTGAATAAAGTTGATTTGAATCTTTGAATTTAATATATTTCCATAGATTAGAGAACCACAGAAATCTACCTCATTCATTTAGACAAAAAAAATGGTTTTTGCCTTTTGTTCACCAATCGAAATAGTGGTTGCAACCATAGATATGTGGATCGGTAAGATCAAATTGGCGATATTTCAATGCTCAAACCACAGGGGTAGGGTCAAATTAATATTGTTGATGAATTAGGCAGATTACTCGATGGATTTCGATATTTAAGAATGCGAATCAAATCCTGATTGTTTGATGTCTCTGTTTTTTGCCTCCCCTGCATTATTAAGGTTATAACCATAGATCATTTACCTATCCAATCGATACGTATCAATGGTTGTAACCCACAAAGTAATAATTATTAATCTATGGTCGAGACATTGTTAAATATTAATTGGTGGAATGGCGGTATCTCTATGCATATATGTGGGCTTTTATTTTAGCCTCTCTGGGTGCCTGCCCGTCTCCTCACCAAATAATAGCGCCTCGACCATCCAGTGTCAGCAACACACCGTCCTACCACGCCTCCTTCTTCTCCTCCTGTTCTCCCCATGCACCCCCACACCCCCTCTTCGCCGCACACCCGCTCTTCGGGATGTATCCAGAACTGGCCGACAAACACTCCTCCGC
>JAUYWI010102484.1:0-11440 GCA_034780595.1 Parotoplana pacifica | reverse complement strand
AATAGTCAGTGAAAGTAAAATTATTGTTTGTTTGAAGTGACACCTTGTTTCCATTGTCTACAATAGGAAAATAATCATCGAACAATTAAGTTCCTACAGAAGCAACACCTAGGTCAGTCAATAATTAGATGGACTCGATATGATCCAGTTCTACTATCACCTGCGCGCATCTTAATTTCAGTGCCTAGTCACTCTATTTTCTTTTAGATTAGCTTTTATTTTTGTTGGAAACTGTCATTTGAGAAAAATATTTAGACGTTCAATTTTGAGGTGTGTGAAGCTTTGGTATTAGAATTGCTTATTTATAGTTGGCACAACGCCAAAATAACATTTTCCAATCGTTTCATAGAAAATGATAGAATTTTTAAAAAATAGCACAAACATTATATAGATTGCATGATTTCATTCTTTAATCACCAATAGCTTTTGCATGGATTTTAAAATTTAAGCTTTTGTATCATATCGAATGAATTTGGTACATATTTTTACAACACTAAAGACATTATATTTAAATTTTTATAAGCTTTTAATGTCTTACAAAAAATATTTTTTACTTGTATTCTTACTGTTGTCAATGAAAAACAATACAATTGTTCAAAGGACATTAAAGAATGCTAACTCAGCTAAAGAAATATAAAATATTCATAAATTAGAAAATGAAATTAATGTTTAGCTGTGGGATTATGTGGCCAATATTTTACTATACACGTATTTTAGCAAATTTACAGAATTTATTGCTGGTTGACTGGGCACATTTTCAGATTATCTCAATCTGTATGTCCAATTTCGATTTCACCTTGTCAGTCTAATGTTCCAATCTTTATAATGTTTAAGTTTGTTTCCACTCTTATGACATCATTTGTTGAATTATTTAAGCAAATTCTAATTGGAAAACTGCAAACATACTTTATTAACGAGCATTTTGACACATAGTAGAGATAAGTTGTCAATTTTACATACATACAAAACTAAACGACAAATTTGAATGGTATAGTTAGGTAACGTTTTAACTTCTATTGGAAAAAGACCCAGAAAAAATATCTCCGGCGCTTTTAATGTAGGCTGTTAGGAGACATTCTGGGGAGATTGTTTGTAACCAATGCTTATTTCAGCATTATTATTCGCTGAATTTTGGAGGTATCTGTATAACGATCACAACCGAATGTCACACTTTTTTTAAGTTTCTTGAACATTTTTGTTTTCGATTTTTATGTCTTTCACAGCTTTCGTAATACTGCCATTTGGCGGATACATTTACGAACCACGGTATTATCTAAATATCAGGAAAAATATAGATTTTAAACATTATTGTATATATTATAATAACAAATTATAGGCTATACTGTAGGTGAGGAGCTAATTGGCAAATTGTACCAACTTGCCCCATTAGTATTTTGGCAAATTGAGTCTTATATTAAGAAATTGACCAACTATTGATGAAAACCATATATACATATTTTCTCTGTATGGTGACTATTTATTTCTTTAAAACAATAGAATATAGTGATCATAAACGAATTGGAAGGAAAAAAATAGATATACCAAAAAATATAATTTCACTTACAATGTCACAAAATTCAAATTTCACGATTCAAAATTTGAAAATTCCGCTGAGATAGTATATAACAGAAATTATAATTGAGCTCACATAACGACACATGTGGAAAGAATGAGTTCGCTGCCTTTATAATCAGGGAATGCTGCAAGACAATTTGTTGACATAGCCACCAGTGCCAAATAGCCTCAGTCTTTGCTAGTTATTTATTTCAATTTGTCATAATATTCCCTAATTAAGGTACTGTAATTTACAGTATTTTTAAAATATGAAAATGATAACAAATGGAAGTAATGTACATAATTTCCTATTTGGGTTGATTGGGACAATCATTTTTACTGCTTTTAAACACAAAATATAAATATTCAAAGGCTATTGTCATATGAAATAATAAAAAACAAAGTTCATATAAAGTGTTTAATTAAAAAATTAAACTCTAGAAGATTGTTTTTGAAAAATCATCATAAAAATGAACATCATTTACACAAAAACAAAACTCGAAGGACTATGAACTATATCCTGGACATTCTAACCAATGCTCCGTAGTCTCTCATGAGTAAAGATCAGTCTGACACACGGAACATGAACATTTTTTATTACCACTAGCTTCACACGAAGTTGAACTTTTAGGAATACCAAAATCCGAATTATTATTTTGGAACACAGCAAGATTCACCATTTGAGGGATGTACTTTTATCTTAAAATTTCTTTTTTTTCTTTTGGGAGGTTTTGCATCTCTTAGATTATTAGGTTTTTGTGAATTTAAGAATATTTTTTATAGTTTACTCTGATGGTAAAGAATATCGTTCATCATCTCTAAATTTACTGAATTGCTTCAGAAGCGTAAGGAATAGGTACTTCATTGTCAATGAATGCTGACTTTGTTGATTCAAACTTTACATTATGAATTACTGCTTCATCAAAAACCATAGACAGATGCTAACCAATTATCGATCGGCAATGGAAAATCTCTAAAGTCTTGTTCATCATTGGTACAACACAAGCCTTGGATCTTGAAGGGATTTCTCTAAATTTGTTGCAGTTAGTCATTACTACTGCAAGATAGAACGGAAAACCTGGAGCGGGAGAACACTATTAACATATCTGGACAGTGGATGGCACGCACAAGTGGCTGAGGAACAGAAGGACAGCTACACTGTCCAGAAGCTGTTGAAAATCTGTAAAGATAGAGACTTTTGGAAATCAATGTTGCCTAGATTCTAAAGGGTCATTGGACTGAGATAGATACATAGATAGCTAGTGTCTTTCCTGGTAGGTATACAAAAAACTCGCGATGCTGAAGAAGGCGTTTGATCTCCTGTTTTGATAACCTCCAACGAAATATTTAAGTGTTCGAGAGAGTATTTACAGTATTAATATTTTGACATATATTTACGGGGCATATCCAATCTAAAACGAATTACGGTATACTTAAATAGATCAAAGTAAAGAAAATAGAATCTATTAACATTACATATGCGAATTAAATTGAATGGATTTTGGTATCAAATAGTAAAATGTTATAACACATTAGTGCATCGGATAATTTCATTTTAATATAATGTGATTTGACCAACAAAAACAAAAGGAAAATATGTGACTACAATATTAGCGTAAATTATTACATTTCAACCAGATTAGCATGTATGTACATATAAGTAGATAATATGTTTCCATTTATGATCGCTTCAAACTCAAAATATATGTACAAGCTTGAAAAATTGGAATATTTGGCCACTTCACCCCGAATATTAGCAGCATATTGGTTTTTTAAAATATAATAGTTTGATAAATATATAGAAATCATACTTCTTTAGAACAGTACCAAATTATTTGGGCACATTAATATTTCTAAATGTGATATCTGAAAATTTATATTTCTATAAATATTTCAAACTTGATATCTTCATTAACCGCTGCTAGACAATAACAGATTGTATGCTAGGATAATGTTGTACATGATACAATTTGAACCATAGATATTTACAGCGGACATATACTATACAAATCAAAGAGTGCAAATTGGAAATAGTTATATCACAAACTTATTTAGCTCAATTCAGCTCATGGCCAGATCACCTTACTTTATGCTAAGTAGTTATTTCGGTACATAAATGGCGGAACTATTACATTTCAATAATTTTTAAATAAAAAACCCTCAAAAAATTCATTAAACTGTTATCGATTTAATTCTAATCGGTTAATGGTTTTCAAGAAATGTCCGATTTTTGTCAGTGACCACCAAGAGCTAAATCTAATGGATTTCTGTAACATATTTTAATAAATTTGTTTATTTATTTCATTTTTTGTAGTACTAATAATATTAATTTTCAGTTGTTTTGGAAGCATTATTTGATAGATGTAATTTTATCTTCTTGAGACTTCTAATTCCATTTTTATTACCTACATAATGTACATTAGAATTCTTTCAACGACGACATCTTAAATTTATTCTCGTATTCCTATACATATAAGAAACGAAAAATTGAGTATTTAATCAATTCTGAAATCCATCAAAACTTTCATGATATGGTTAGATTGAAAATATACCTAATATTTTTTGCGCTTGTTATGTTCTCAATTTTTAATTCTACAGGTTGTTTTGTATCAAGAATGTCGTCATTAGAAAAATCGGATTTCATTAAATTTGGTATAAAAAAGACGTTGTGATGATCTGTCCCTTTTGTAGCGCTCATTACCTACATAGCCGTTGTTTTTGGATATCACTTACAGTTGTGAAACATTTTAAGCAAACTGCCCCCTTTCAACTTACTTTCATCAACTTCTTGAGTGTAAACTGGATCCAGATTTTTTTGCCACGGTTCTTTTTCGACAGCTAAAATT
Organism: Parotoplana pacifica; assembly: GCA_034780595.1. NCBI lineage: Eukaryota > Metazoa > Platyhelminthes > Proseriata > Otoplanidae > Parotoplana > Parotoplana pacifica. The sequence continues at coordinate 7,040 of JAUYWI010102484.1, read as the reverse complement.
GAGATATACAAATTTTTACATACTAATTTCAAACTAGCAGAATGATTGCTGTTTGTTAAAAAATTAAACCCTCGACTTATAACCATGGTTCAAATATGAAAAAAAAACACAATCGAGCAATTGCTTTAAATATTATCTTCCCACGCATGCACTTTTTGAAGTTTTGTATAATATCCATATATTAAAATTTAAACTTAGTGTCTCTTTATGCAAATTTAAAATAATTTGCATGGTTATAAATAAAATAATATTTCAACGCATTCATTAATTCTTGACGTCATATGACACTAAATGTGTCCAATAAACTTTTTCGGTGTGTCATCTGACACACATTGTTTCTGGATGTTGTCATCTGATTTAATTTTATACACCTTAATGTGTCATTTGACACATACGAATATTAATGATGTATCATTTGACACAGTTAGGTGTGTCAAAACTTGCCTGACTAGTTTAAAGGTGTCAATTGACACACTATATTTTCTCAGTGTAGGGTTATTAAGAAACAACAACTCAACAATGGTCAGAGATACCCAAAGTTGATGACGTCAAGAATGGCAAAAATCGAAAAAACATTTAAACGTCCTTAAAATTTAAACCAAATTTAAACAAAGTTGAGTTTCAGAATTAGGAAGGCATAATAAACAATACATTGTATACATTGTACACTGATGGAGTAGCAATAGGTAGCCCCTTGGGACCCCTTGTCGCCTATGCTTTCAAGGTCATCTTGATCAAACATCCAAAGATGTCATCCTCTCAAAATCTACCTTCTATCGCCGTTATGTTGACGATTCCTTCTTAGTATTTAGAACTTCTGCCGATGCTGACTTTCTCCTCAATGATTTCAACAATCTCCACCCCAACATTAAATTCACTCACGAATCAGAAATTGACAATAAACTACATTTCTTCGACGTTCTTGTACAGAGAGAAACCTCAGGTATTGTTCTCAACTCTATCTACCGGAAAGGCACTTGGACTGGTTTATATACCAACTATCATAGTTATAAACCCACCAACTTCAAATTATTTTGGTTAGAACACTATCATCCAACCCGCCGTATATGCAGCCCTTCCAATCTAGATTCTGAGTTTGCATTCTTAAAACACACTTTACTTGCTAACGGATAACCGAAAGAATTCATTGAATCCCACAGTATCCCATCTCAACCTAAAGAACCAATTTACGGTCCTGCACAGAAGCCTGTCCTATTCAGAGTGTCCTTCCTAGGTGACAGCAACCAGATACAGATCTAAAAAATTCGCCACATCGTCCACTCAAACTTCTTCGCTGCCGAAATTTCCATCATTCCAACAACCTCAACAATAATCAACATGTCTCTTAAATATACAGCCAAACCGTACTACCGATCCCATATCATTTACAAATTCCAATGTAACTGCGCAGCCAGTTATATCGATAGAACGGTTCGCAGATTATCTACAAGAGTGAAAGAACACATTCCAAAATGGCCGATAACGTAGCCACAAGCCACCAAACTACCTACTAGTTCTCGAATATCTTCAACCGAAGCCCGTCAGAAATTTAGCGTGATCGCACAATCGATGGACAAGTTCAAATTGGCTATCCTCGAAACGTTATTCACTAAAAACTTTAAAGCTACACTATGCATCCATACCGATTTTCAGTGCACTGTCTCTTTACCATTCTAATAAATTTCATCTCTTTATTATCTGTTCGCCCTATCTCCCTCCTTCATTGTCTATCATTGCTCTAGCCATACTTTCTCTCCTCTGTTATTGTTTGACTTGTTTATTTTGCTTGCCATGCATTTTCTATATTTTTATCCGTAGTTGTAATTTCTTATGACTCATTTCTCTGTAACACTCTGTAAAGAAGGGACGAAATATATTGTGTTTATTAATTGATGAAATCTTTGTTTTCACTCTTTTTTTATGTTAAAATTACTACCGAAGACCAACCTATTTAATTACAGTTATGGTTGCTGGTCTAGGACGTCCACTCTATCAAAGCAGGTGTCTAATTTATTTTCCAAAAATGGATATTATCAAAATCAATTGACTTCAAATGGTTTAAAACTGTTTATAAGAATATCTTATATCACTTTATATCACGTTTTGTTCACACCAAAATAGATAGTATAAAAATAAAATCGGTGGGCGAATCATTTTTGGTGCTTAGTATATTAAAAGTCTAAGACTGAAAATAAAACTTTTATTTTTAATATTAGAGAACTCTAATGCCATATTTAGAAATCCAACCAATCATTTTCTGTTAACCATATTGTAGATTTTGCCTACGATTGTCAGACAAAATTTAACAAAAACTAGTATTCCTGCCCCTCAAAATATGCTTTAGTGGCTTGTTTTATTGATTCAGAACGTAATTAAAATTTTATAAATATATCAAATTTAGGAAAATTCAACTTACTTTCTCTGTCTCTACCTAAGGAACTGTAGATAGGTTGAATAACCATAGATAAATAAGGCAACATATTAGAATTGGTTTTTACAACGTGTTTTGACAATTCACAAAATATCCCTATCAACCAGATTCATTTGTGCAAATAATTTTGAATTTCTTTAACATATTTTTGGAATCCGTCAATTGTTTTTCTAAAACTAATCATCTCTAATTTAAAATAATTTTGAAATATTAATATCTCTGTTGCTTTCCAATACTTTTAAGATGAAAACTAATTTTAGTCAAAAAGACCGACCACTCTTAAATGTATATAAGTTTATGTACCAGTTTTCCTGACAGCGTAGAACAAAACGCCATCTTAGATTTCCAGGATTGACACCATAAAAATGACTCTTCTATTAATAATCATTTGCAATGCACCTTTTTTTCTGTTGTTGCATCTGGCAATAGTGATTTTGTCTGTAAAATTAAGGAAACTTCACAACAATTTATTTCACATGGTTCTTGTTTTTGTCCTAAATTATTCTCTGTTTGGGTGTTTTCCATTGCATCCGCATTTAGACCTTTCAGTTATTCTTAAGGATTTAAATATTTCATAATAAATTTCTTTTGCACATTGTAATGTATTTAATTTTATCGGCTTCATAAATATCGAAACATGTGGCAATATACAATTCTTCTATGTCATCTATATTAGTGTAAATGTGTCTAGATATTAATATGTGATTGTAGGACCTATCTATAACCCAGTTACACTTACCAAAATCTTTCTCGAGAAACAGGATACCCACAAGGAGAATCAAAATAAATCGCATATTCTGCATTCGGTTAGAATGTAGTTATTGTAACTGGCAAAATCTAAATTGTAATTTATCTTTTTTTAAAAGGAAAATAACAATAGAATATTTTTTTGTTCCATTTACTAACAGAAAATTGAGAAGAATAAATCAATCAACCAATCCTGGAACAAAGTTTTCTCCTTACTTATTACCTATAAAATGAAATGAATGGTGTAAAAGAATGGGAGAATTTCTGATGTTAAAGCGTGGACAGGGTTTACCTCCCAAAAGACTATTCTAACATCTTTCCAAAATTTTGGTACTTTGCGTCGATGCATGAGGCTGACCTTCAGGCGCAGAGGCACATTGCAAAGTTTGTTTCTGTGAACACTACATAGATCAAACAGAGGAGCGAACATCTGAGGGCTAAGGACATCATCAGGTCAAAAATTTAAATTTTAGCAAATTACTTTTATTTTTGTGCACGTCAATTACTGCGCTATCAGTAACATAGATTTTAAAATGATATTAAAATCTATTTTAAAATCGATAATTTTTATTAGAATGGTTCCAAAGTATATATACTAATTTATAAATGTCGAACATAAAGATTATGTATGTTGTTTAAATTTTAAATTTACAATTGAAATATTGATAGCTCACATTTATATTTTATTGGCAATACGTGGAAGGATTTGTGCTACTGAACGCACCAAATTTCAGGTCAATTGGATAGTTTAACATTTCGAAATGATGACGTCATCGGCCCTTAGCTTGCCCCCAAAACAAAAACTTCTAAACCAGACCCATTTGACAATTTATATAGGTATAACTATAAAGGGCAGACCGAACCCAGAATTTATATCATTAAATTATTTTAATTAGTGAAGCTTAATTGCATTAAGCAGCCTCATTTATTTCTCGATCATTCCATTTCTAGTGTTCTAGTAAACGCCAAGAAAACCTGCATTTGTGAACACTAAATTTTCCATTTAAATAAAACTATATCAACTCTAAATTCTAAAAAAAGCATGAAATTTAAATTGTCTTTCTACATTGGCTATGATTCATGGTAGGTTTAAAAATTTGAGTGTGACGTATTTATGAGCTTCTATGGTCTTTATGATAACATATGTATATAATATATTATCCGCAATTTTGTTATATTACGCATATTTTGCGATGCACTATGATGCCCCATGACAAAACCTAACTAAACATATAGCATTAGTTGAGAACTATCACGTTCCTATAAGCAGCAGAAAATACTATCGGTTCTATATATGCTTGTGTTGATACTTTATTATGAGAACAATTATTAAAGGTAAATTTGTTGGGTGTTTCAATTCCTTTTAAATATAAAAACATTCTACCATCATGTGGGTATCTACCTGTGAAATAATCAAACCCGTCATATTGCATTAATATCTTAAAAAAATTGATCAATATTTGTAAACTATGTATGGTACCACATTAAATTGAGCGCACATAACAATTAATGGTACTTGTTAACAATGAAAGGCGTGTTCAGCTAGAAAAATGTTCAATTTGCATTGGATTATATGTAGGTAGCTGATACTTGTAGGAAATTTCTTAACCCTTCGTAAATGGCTAAAAACATGCGCTAAATTATGGATAGATACATTAGCGAAACATTTTTAACCCTTCATAGACAAGGGCATATGGTATTTTTTTTAAATTGGATACTGTTATTTATTATATTCATCTTTTTAAAGTACATTCCAATGCATTAATACTTTGACTATACAAAAATCCCATCAAATACATCGAGACAAATTATAATGTTTAATAAGAAGATGTTTCTTTTTAAGAACACATTTAACGTGAAATTTCATTTAGGTACATTTCAATCTTTCAAAGTTTCAAGTATGTTACCCCTAAATGCTTAAGGTCTAAAGTGGTCTACAAAATTAATTTTCTTGTTTAGGCAATGTATACGTGTCATATCTCTTTATGATAAACGCCACTTACAGACTAGTGAACAAGCTTTAAATAATTCTTCCATTGAAGACCATCTGAGGCTGATGTAAGGCTTTTGATGACAATTACCTACAGTATAAATCTCATTAGTGCACACGATAACTTTGATCTACAAATTAAAGAATCCTTGTGTATTTAACAGTGTAACACGTCACTCAATAGGCAACTATCTAACTTTGGCCCGTCTTACTTTTTGAAACTTTTCTGATTAGCTACAACATAGCTGTTACTCTTCTATACTTATTGTTAATATTTGACAATTTTGTTTACTTTATGCAGAAGAGGATAATTGTTAACAACGAAATATGTTCTACTTAAAGCTCTTTTAGATTTCTTTTAACGGTCAAATGTAATCTGTAATTCCTTTATAACCGTTTATATTTTTCAAACAAAAAAGAAAAAAAAATTCCGACTAATTTATTTCTAAATTAAATTTTTCTAAGAATTTATTTTCAATACTTAAAGTGCAAAAATTAATAATGTTTCATATCTCAGCAACAGCAATGGGAAAATAAAAAAAACGTCTTTTGGTTTGATAAATATTAACGTCAGCGATATAATTCTAACATATGGCACTCTGTCTATTTTGAATTATTTCTATCGAAGGCTAAATGTGAAAACAAGGAGACTGAACATATTGTCCTTAATTCATTGAAATAACTAAATTATATTTAAATTATTGAATATCAAAAGCTCATATTGCTATTTTGTTATAGTCAATTCAAAATTGATATTTTGAGCCAGTGGAAATTAAATTAAGAATCATGCGGCCTATTATGTTAACACCTATTATCCTGGCGTACCATATATTTAACACTTTCCACTACATATCTACTGTGCTGTATATTATTAACAACAAACTCCAAACAAGCGGAATAAGTGATAGTATAACCTAGCAGTATTGTCTAAATAATAGTGTTTGTTTAAGTTTTTGTATATTTGTTGTATATATTTTTGAATGTATTTACTGTTAGCTTAACCTTCTAGCTTTTGATTTTATCAATATGCGCCAGATGGTCAATTTATTCAAACTACATTAGGAATTAATCTAAATATATGTATATTTAAGTATTTAATTTCTCATCCACAGTTTTGTCAACATGAACTTATTCTAGGAATATTGAACTCGCACTGTCATCACATGACACTAGTGTGCTGAGCACTACAGCACGCACTGTTCTGCAATTTTACGATGTTCGTACATCATGTGTATCTTTTTTTTCAGATACATAACTACCCTTAAGGGATAATGGCAACCATGCTATGGACATCTGTCAAGGGTACTTATTTACATATCTCTATTTTTGTTAAATAAAACGTTTTTTATTATTTTCTCTACTACTAAAGTAATATAATATTTGGTCTCGAAGGCACAATAGATCTCTTATAGTGAAGGCTCCACGACCAAATTCTGAAGAACGTTCTGGAAGCAGTGAAAATTTTAGCAATGAAGACATTGCGCTACTACCCAGTAAAAAATAGGTAGGCGAGTCGCCGGCGAACCTCGCCAGCGAATCGCCAGCTAAAATTGTCCTATTTATCGTACTACCAGTCGCCATATTTTTCGAAGGCGACTCGCCTACGACACTCGTCAAACATTCCAAAAAAAAATCCCACTATATTACTCTCAAATTAAGAGTAATATAGTGGGATAAATTTATTATTAATTTATAATATTATATTTTTATAACATATTAATAAGTACAAATCATGTAATTGTTCATATTTGGCCAATAAAAAAATGTTTAGTCTCTTTTCTTTCGTAATTTTTGTTTTGTCCTTTGAATTCTTGAAAAATCGCGACATCTGCATCTCCACTGAAGACTCCGTCGCGTCACGGAATTTCGATA
>JAUYWI010102473.1:0-11440 GCA_034780595.1 Parotoplana pacifica | reverse complement strand
CATTCAAGATCTTTTTGTCTATTCTGTTCATTATGATTCTGAGTAGAACTTTTGTTAAATGACTCATCAGACTTATTATTCTGTGCTCTTCACATTTATTTGTGGCTGGCTTCTTCGTTAACTGTATGAATATAGATTCTGCCATTCCTTGTGGAATATGACCATGATTGTTGATGAGGTTCAGCAGATCACAATTCTTGCCAGAGTTTTGTCATCTAATGCTTTTGACACTTCTGATGTGATGCCATCTTGTCCTGTTGCTTTATTATCTTTCATTTTATTATTTGCTTTTCTCACTTCTCTTTCTATTAATAAAATGCTTAATTTTAAACAATGATGACGTCATAGCATTAAAAAAAATAAAAATTGACAATTTAGTACTTCTGAAGAATTATAATACATAATCATGATTAGATTCAGCATAACTGTTTAATTGAAATGTTATAAATTATTTAATGATTGATCTAATTATATACAATGATGACGTCATTAAAGCCTGAAAATTTCGTTTATCTTTTTTTGGATCCAAAGATAGAATTGAAGCATTTTTCATAAACTTTTATTTGATGTCTAATACTCCGCATCAATAAAACTTCCAACTGTCACACCCTTTGGTTCCCTCACTAATTTAAGAAAAATGGAGAATGGAAAAAAGAGAATGACTCAAACAACTTTATTATGTAAAATATTTTGTATCTAAATGTGTTTTTAGATCTCAATAGGAGGAGATAAAAAATTGTTTGGGTATATTGTCCCAGCTGATGTTCAATCCACCTTTCTGTGGCCGCTGGAAACGAAAATGCCTCTCTATATGGCTCTTCCGGATGAATTTCTGCAAGATTTGGTGAGTCTTGGATTGGTTTCCTTTTTGTTGTATATTGGTGGTCAGCTTGCAGACTATGACGATTTTTAAAGTTTATTTTACAACATGTAAACTAAAACAAATTATTATTATATTTTCATAAAACTTGGTATTATGGAAGCCGCTGATTTTTGTATTTCCCATGTCTGAATTAGTCGTATGTTCAGGATTTGTCGCGTGTGACTAAAATAAAATCCGTCTTAATTCGTTTGCTTTATACTCATAAGAAATTAGCAAGTCGTTTTCTATCGACTAAATTTATTGTAGGCTCTGCGCTATGGTGACACAGTAGTTTCGGTTTCTTACAAATGCAACCCCACGTGCGGACCTCAAGACGCCACCTCGCCCTACCCTGCCGCAGTGCTAACCGCCTATCAAGGTAACAACCGGTTGACCTACAAAGCGCCCAAATTCACCGGGCCTGATACTGATGGATGGGTGTCCTATGAGGTCATTCTCAAGGAATCCCAATGGAAGCTCACTCGTTGGAAAAAATATGCTTCCAATCTCCCACTGGCTTCCAGGTCGCCCAAGGAGGCTCGTGCATTGTTGCTCTTCCCCCTACTTAATGCTACTGCTTTCAAAGTGCTCATCTTTCCCAAATTACCAGAATCACCTGTAACGGTTCAGTAAGTGTACTCTTGAAAAGAGAAGCGATAATTAGATATCTAAGTGATACTAAATAGATATTTAACAAAGTAATGAAAAGATTTTATCCATAAAGTCATTGCAATGAATGTTTCCACAATCTTCTGTCTCTTTTAGATTCAAATACACTATGCTGACGCCTGCTTTGGCTACTGATTTCTCTGTTCAAGAAGTTCCAACAACAAGTATTGAGATCTGTGATTGTCCTAAAATGTACACGGGACGTCATTGCCAGGTACTGAATTCACATTTGTTGAAATGTTCTATTCACTGCGACATTGAAAATCAATCACAGCTAAAATATATAAAAACGGGAAAAAGCATAATATTTCTATACATTTATCTTTAGAATTTGTAGAATTACTTGAATAGAATTTCTTGTTTGCCTAATCGGGAAAAGTTGTTTGTGTTAAAGGAAACAACATTGTATATATCGTCTCGAAGTACATTCTAAAGCTCAGAAAAGTTTTGAACTTGTTTAACCGCAAAAGACAAATTAGGTATGTGTATCTTTCAAATATGTGAGTTTATCCAGGGGTACACTATGTTGAAATGGACCCGAAACTTATTACTCGTAGGTAAGGTAGTTATCAAATAAGCGCAGAATTGCTTCTTCTTCTTCTTCTATGTATAGCGGCTTCCACGGAATCATTTATTCCATATTGGTGATCTCTCCTATCTTGCGAAGAAAAGGCACCATGATCACGGGCTGATTGAGGATGTCAAGGGTTGGGTTGGATCCAATGAGAATTGCTTATACTACAACAGCCCGTGATGACGGATATGAATATGGAGACGCAAATCGATTATGGAAAAAAGAAAACCGATGAAGATACAAACTATCTCCTACGCACGCATATACACTGTTCTTCAACTAGCTCAATTTGTTTGAAAGCCAAGTTTTACCGCATCGATTTCCACCGTTTTTTGGATCAAAATGTTCTAAATTCATCGTTGGTTGACCTCACATTATTTAATTATAGAAATTCCTTTTGGTTTGTACTTTATTAATATCTTTTTAGAATTTTTGTCGTGATTGCGCAATCGTCCAGTTTGCCACCTCGAGCTTCCAGCAGCAGTTCATCTAACGAACCAGGAACTCTAAACATACTGACTGCTGCACTTGGCAAAAGAAGAATTACGTGATTTAATAAATCAGATACACCCACAATAATATCAGAACTACTATTCAGAATCAGACAACAAAATCAACACTCTGAAAGAAACTATCTCACAACATACATCCAATATTGACGTCAACTGATGATACGGAGAATCAAAAACTTGCCAATAACAAAATGAAGGATACTCTTATTTTGTGCCAAGACCAGATTACCATCGATATCCTTGACAGAGAAAAAAGAACAACTTTAACTCTCATTCGTGGCGTCTCAGAAAACAGAACTCCATCGACCTATATATTATAAATTAAAAAAGAAAAATATGCCATACCATTGGAAACCCATAAGATTACACAAATCGCAAACTACACAAGTGTGGCCGGTTCCCACTGGACAACGGAGGGCGATCACACATTGTCCGACAATTGACGCTGTCCTTGGGATAAGACCGGCTCACATGGGGACAACTTGACCACATATCAAGCGGGTCCGAGGTGGGTTGTCTAGTCTATGAGTACTTTCGGATCCCTGTTTACCAAGTAATTTGAAAGTGTGCCACGACTGGGTCTCGAACCGGGTACCTCCATATCCGTATTCCAGCGCGCTAACCATTCGACTGCTCTCAAGTAGACTTAATTTATCGTTACCAAAACCTGGTTAAACTATGATGTGTCTGACAAATTAGTTGTGCTCTTTCCGATAACAATGCCTAGTGATTGGGTTTGGAATAAGCTTTTAACAACCTGAACCCAAGTAAGGCTATGCGTAAAGATGTATTCCAATTGTTATTTATAAAGCGGGGGCAAATTACTTAGCCGGACCGCTGACACATTTATTCAATCTGTCAATAAATCAACAAAAGGTGCCAACCAAATGGAAGCATTCACACGTCACGCCTGTTCCGAAAACACACACTCAAGATAAGAAAACAATCTGCGACCCATTTCACTTCTAATCCCGATAAAATACTGGAACGATTTGTAATCCATTCTAATATATATCCTCAATTTAGTATCAATCAATTCGGTTCGAGACCGAAATATTTCACTAGCTGTGGAATTATTAAATTACGTCACCACGCTTTATCTCATGGACAATCTCAAAGCTGCATGTGTACAAAACGTGGCCTACGATTATTCAAAAGCGTTTGGTGCACATAATTATTATCCAATACCTTCATAAATATTGTTTCCTCTCAGTTCTATAAATTGGATCATTGACTATTTTTGCTGCCGCTTCAGTCAGTCCGCATTGGATCTACAGTGAGTCACTCACTCCGTGTCACATCAGGAGTGCCGCAAGCCAGCACTATACTGTTTAGTTGCTGGTGAATTATATGCTAAATTTAAAGACACCGAACTTGTTAAATACATTGACGACACAACTTTATGCACATCAATATTTATCAACTCTTAAAACGCACACGTACATAAAAAGCATTCTAATGTGTTTGAGTTGTGAAACAAACATAAACTATCAATAATTCTCGCAAATGCTACAACAACAACAACTATAGTCGGGGAAATTTTTTTTCAAAAAGCTGTTTTTCCAAATTGGGAACGACCTTTCTCACGTTTTTCATTCTCTACTACCGCGACGTTCATCTCATAAGGGAAACTTCACACTGCTTCAGCCAGAAGAATTAATAATGCTACTACTTTTAGAAAAACCCAATACTTTTATGAACGTTTATATTAGTTATTAGTTTATGTACTTATGTTACGTCATTGTACCACTAAATTATATTTCATGTGATTCCCATTCAAGTCAAATAAATTTATTTTATCTTAACTTAAGTACTGGAGAAAAACATCAACCATGAAAATTTCTAGTAGAATTATTTTTTTCAATATTTCTAAATCTTTAGCGTTAAAAACAAGAATACAGTGAGCAGATAGAACTGCTTCTTTGTCTACCATCGACTGAGAACAGTTAAGCTGAATAAAAATAGTAAAATTGGTTAGATTGTCTTGGTTTCAAACGCCAATCCAGTAAATAACGAGTGGAATTGAGACATTGACTGTGACTGACTGGATTCTAGGTAAAAAAAGGGGGGGGAACTTTATTAGTTGTCTGAAGCAGTGGATTTGTTCAGAAAAAAGAGATGTCGAGGTGATAAGGACGACTATGGATGGAAATGTTTGACTAATCATGATCTCTAACGCTCGGATCGAGCAGGGAACCTGATGATGATGAGTAGGGGGCAGGGAAATAAGCTCAAAAGTTTATTAATTTGGTGCAATGCCCAAAGGGATTTTTTGTGTTCAATTACCTTTGTATTGAAATGAATATAATATAAAGCTATTAAGAATTGGATATTCAGGCGCGTAGCCAGGGGGGGGGGTCACACGGGGATTGACCGCCCCCGTCAGTACTAAGGGGGCCCAGAAAAAATAAATAAAGACCTCTAAACTTTAGACATTTACAGCATAAATAAAGGACCTCTAAACTTTAGACATTTACAGCATAAATTTGAATATGAGAGATACAGAATATTTAAAAAATGAAAGTCGCAACAATGTTGAGCATAATAAAATATATTTTACGAAATCGCAAAAACTTTTAGGTACCGTTTCATCAGTGCGATACTGGTACAATACAATACTATAGAATAGACTGGGTATATATTATGATATGATACAGAACACAGCGTATATATCGAAATAACACGCTTTAGCAGGCAAAGGCGGCTTAGCTAAATAGCACCGTGTGTTGACAGGTCAGCTGATATTGATTCAATTTTCTCCCTCTCTTACTTATATTACGAGTCGACTGTCATTGGCTGACAAAATTTAACGACAAGCTACTCGACGGTGACTTCTGGATTCATTTTAGCAGTTTAGATGTGCTCAGTTATATATTTGGTTGTACACGTTGTGTTTTAGTTTCACTTGCAGCAGGTGATAATTATTGGGACCCCATCAAGCATACCTACCTAAATAATTCATTTTTTTCTCAAAAGTTGGATTTTTAATCATGAAAAAATCAGTAAGTTTTATTTTTTGTAATAATAATGTAATGTAAAAAAGCTAGATATGGCTAATAATTTATTTTATTATTTATTATTTAGGTTTCTAACAACTCAGCTGTAAAGAGTGGATCACAAAAGAGGAGGGAGAAAAAGAGTGCAATAGAGGAATCAACTGCAAAATGTAGACGCCTTTCATTTTATTTTGGTAAGCTGTAATTTTAATATTCTTACATTACAAGGGGCCCATCTATAGCTGGAAGGGGGCCCTTTCATTCTTTCATTACAAGGGGCCCATCTATAGCTGGAGGAGGGGCCCTTTCGACCTTAAAAAATAGGTCCGTTCGCTAGCTCGTGGATGCAGAATGAGTAATGAAACGAAATCATCTCCTTATATAGTGCGAAAGGAGGGGTTTATCTTGAGGTGTTCTGGATCCTACTACTTTCTTCTATTATCCATTTAATAAAATAGGGACTATTCTAACATATTTGTGCCTACCACTATTTTAATATGGTTTTTATTTTTCAGGATCTTCTGTAACTGCTGGCTCTAGTACGTCTACACCAACGCCTGATCTCCTTCCACCAACGCCTGATCTCCCTCCACCAACGTTTGATCTCCCTACACCAACGCCTGATCTCCCTCCATCAACGCCTGATCTCCCTACACCAACGCCTGATCTCCCTCCATCAGCGTCTGATCTCCCTCCACCAAAGTTTGATCTCCCTACACCAACGCCTGATCTCCCTACACCAACGCCTGATCTCACAACACAATCTGTATCCTCTGGCATCTCTACTACACCAACAGTTGGCGATGTTGGTCAGTCTTCGGATATATCAGTGGCTCTTGGATTGCGAATGGCCGGTAAACTAACACCTCAGTTAAAACTGCATTTTCTTCATTCAACTTTGAAAGTTGATGCTAAATATAAATTTCCGTTTACAGAAAGCAGTAAAAGAAAATATTATGTGAATTACAGTCACATTAGTGGTCCACTACACAATTGCTTCTATTTTTCTCCCAATCTTAATGGATTACTATGCTTACCATGTGTTCTCTTTGCACCACACATGGTTGGGCGCGCGTCCGGACAAATGGAAAGTGCTTCTCTTGTCAACAAGCCTGTAACCCATTTTAAACATTTGGTTAGTAAAGAAGGCTATTTGACTGTTCATCTTAAACGAAAATATCATGAAGATTCAGTCATCCAAATGAAGGCTCTCCTCGATACCAAGAATATGGGTGATGTTGCACTAAGACTAGAAGCACAAAGCGCACTAGAAATACAACGGAACAGGTACATACTACGTTCAATTGTTCATGAATTGGAGTCATGTGCTAGAATGAGTGTCGCTATCAGAGGTCACAGTGACAGCGTACCAATAGACACAGAGGTGGACATGGAACATATTGACTACACACAGGGAAATCTACGTGCTCTAATTCAAAAGGCAGCATTACATAATCCTATTTTGGCTGACCATCTGAGAAATGGTCCACGAAATGCGTCATATGTGTCACCCGAAACACAAAATAACTTGATTGACTCAATTGCTTCCGTTATGCTTCAAAAACTAACTGACAGAATAAAACGTGCCAGGTTTTATACTATTTCAGCTGATGAAACTACAGATATTGCCAGAAAGGAGCAAATGGTTGTAACCTTTCGCTATGTTGACTCCAACAATCAAATATGTGAAGATTTTACTGGATTTCTGGAAGTTACATCGACAACTGGCGCGAATTTGGCTGAAAATCTTCTACAATTCATTGATAAACTTGGACTTGACAAAGCTAATATGGTGGCGCAAGGTTATGATGGGGCTGCAGCTATGAGCGGATGCAACAAAGGAACACAGGCAATTGTTCGTGCCCAATGTCCCAATGCAGTGTATGTTCACTGCTCCTCTCATTGCCTCAATCTGGTTTTATGCAAATCAGCTAATTTCAGAGAAATGAAAGCTGCTACGACCACAATATTTGATGCCTGTTTTTATTTTAAATACTCAGCACAACGAGTGAACAAACTTAAACAGAAGGTGGAGGAGCTCTGTCCAGCAGCTCGACATAAATGTTTAAAACAATATTGTGAAACGCGTTGGGTAGAAAGGCACGACTCCATTTTTGTATTTTTTGAACTTTATGAGCCCCTGCTCAGTGTTTTCAATGATAATCAGGAGCAAGCTCTTGCGAACGCCATTACTGAACCCTGCTTTCTTGTGACTTCAATGATTTTGAAGAAGATTTTGGGATTGACAAAAGAGCTATCTCTACTTCTACAAGCAAAACACAGTGATTTGTGTTCAGCTATTGCAGAGATTAATTCTGTTATAGAGATATTGAAGACCTGGCGTAGCGATGAAGATGACCTCGAATATCACAAGTCATTTGCTGCAGCAGAAAAACTCTACCAGGACGTTGAATCTTCTCCAGAGGCACAAATACCGAAACCTAGACTTGCAGGGAGACAGAGCCATCGCAATAATGTCCCATCACTATCAGCAAAGGATTACTATAGACTAGCGGTATGGTATCCCTTCTTGGATAATATAATATCAGAATTCCAAACGAGATTTAATTCACACAGCCAGCTTGCGATGAAAATGTCAATGTTGATTCCAAAGAACTGTGTTCAGCATGACTTTGAATCATTGGTAGAGTCGATTGAAATGTACCTCAGTTTGTTAGTTGATGGCAGTGATGCTTGTTGCGCAGAATATCAAAGATGGCAGCGAAAATGGCTCGCTATTCCCGAAGAAGCTCGTCCATCGACGATCAGTGATGCTCTTTCTAATTGTGACAAAGCTTTATATCCTAATATTGCAATTCTCTTACAAATATATGCTACAGTTCCTGTGTCGAACGCCACCGCTGAACGCTGCTTTAGTGCTCTTCGCTTATTAAAAACTTATTTACGATCAACCATGGCACAAAAACGCTTAAATGGTTTGGCCCTTATGGCCATTCATCAAGACCTTCGCCTGAACTACGAAGAAGTTATTAACCATTACGCCAGAGTACACAACACTCGTTTGAAATTTCTATAAATGTTTGTGACATTTCAGTTAACTGCTGAATATATTTTTTTCTTCATATGACATTTTATATATCGTATTTTCTGCTCAGCAACAACAAACAAAGAACGTTCCACACATTTATGAAATTATGGACTCATGAATATTATCTTATGTATTATCATACTGTGATGATTGTGGACTACGGATGTTGTTGTACTATTTTATTGTAATGGTTATTGCACTATGTAATAGTCTTCTAAAGGTTATATGAAATGAAATTGTGGACTCATGAATATTATCTTATGTATTATCATGCTGTGATGATGGTGGACTATGGATGTTGTACAATTTTATTGTAATGGTTCTTGTACTATATACTAGTCTCCTAGAGGTTATCAAAGGTATACTACTAAAATATGTTTTTTTATAGCTTCTTGGAGTAAAAGGGAAAGTAGTCCACTATCCCCTTTACACCGAGTTCAGTGGATGCTCGCTTTTATTTTATTTTCATTATTTAAAATTCTATTTAAATTGATATAACCCAATTGGGATCACCTAGATCAGTTTGTCCTACCTTTGATTCCCTGGAATATTTACATGCATATGTTATCTATGATACTATAAAATTGTAGTAAAATAATGTGAGTATTCCTAAATAAATTATTATTATTATTAACACTTCAAAATAATTTTACATTTAACGTAATAATGACTATATAGGTAGTTATTTCGCAATCTACATTAAAAAAAATTTTTTTAAACATTTTGAAGAGGGGGCCAATTGAAATGAGTTGACCCCCCCCGTCACAAAATCCTGGCTATGCGCCTGTGTGTTTGTATGAATTGTTTTGATTGTTTGTTTGTAGGTATTATCATCTAATTGGAATATTCACACTAGTTAATCCATGTGCTGCCATACATGACTTTGTCACCATATGTGAGGACAATTGTAAGAATATCTGGAAGCATGCTAAAGATGCATTCAACTTCTGCCTTGCCATGGGACAAAATCAGAATAGCACTTGCAAGTTTGACTAAGGTAGTTGTTGAGGCATACATAACTAAAATATTTTCACATCACAGTTTCTCTAATTTTTGCATCATGTCCCAATTCTTCTTCACATTTTTCAAATTCGCATCAAACTAGGAGCACTGCATTATGAAATCTGCAAAATTAAATAAATTCAGAAACTATTCCAAATTAATTTAATACAGAAAAGAAGGGATTTGTTGCCACAGAACAAAATAAATAACACAAAAATTAAATGCAACATATTTAACTTTATAAAATGGCAGTAAACAATAGTGTGTTAAAAGAAATCACACTTGGTACTCACTAACACAAATCCATAAGTATTTTTTGAAATTATTAGTGATTATCAGTTTTGATTTTGCAAAAACAATTGATAATCAATAATATTTCAAAATCTATTCATGAATTTGTGTTACTTACTGAGTGTCAGTGCACTACAAATCAAATCATACAACTTTAATTTTTGAACCTAGCTCAGCTCCCATATTGACTTTTTTCAAAAGTTTGGCATTCAATTATACTAAATATGTCCTCACTTACTAGATACTCTTGCATAGACATACATCAACACTAAAGTAAATTAGGCAGAATATTAACTAAAATGTTATATTTTATTATACCAAATATAAACTTACAAACATTAAAAAAAAATAGGGGTGATCCACAAAATTTTTGAATTTTAAATTCAATATCCATTTTTCTGAATTATTTATTTGTTTTTTTCATGAAAAATCTTGTCAGAAAATAAATAATGAAGTTTACAATCATAGATAATAATAACTCGAACTGTTTAAACAAAACATGAGTAATTAAGATGACAGACAAACGTATGTTGTCTGTCACTAGAAGAAGTGAAAAGACAGCAATAAATAATATGGTACTAAAGGCCATGCCAGTAGTATGTGGATACACATCCTTTTTAACTGTCTTTCACAATGTTTTAAAATTTTAGTCATTAGCTGTTTTGTATATCTGAAAGTACAGGGTGTTCATTAAATAACCAAACCTTTCATATTTTAGATCCACACTAGTCTTGACCCTGTTATTTCATCATTTAGTTAGTCATCAATAAACACAGCTCATGATCCGATCATTTTAAGGAACACCAAAATTCACAAAATCACAAAGAATCTAAATTGCATAGAATTTGACATCATAATCAAAGTGATTCAGTTCATGTCCAATTAATTTCTGAAGAAAAAAGACAGCAACAAGAAAGATGACAGGTTTTTTTACTACAGCTCTCTTCAATCTGCTACCTCCTTCAACAAGAACTAGCTATGAGGACAAAGAAGGCAATATGCATCAGTTGCTGCTTCTAAGGCAGACAGATAATCCTGTTCTTTGAAATTAGCTTAAATCAAATCAATTCACATCTCCTGAAATAATCAATGAAATAATGATAGCGGGGAATAAAGTACTACACAGTGTGGTATTATTGCAGACAAGGTGACAGATGTAACCATGAAAGAACAGTTTAGTATTTGCATCAGATATGTTGAATCCAAATTTCCAATTCACAAAGAACTAATTGGATTTTTCAAAGTCCCCAGTTTTAAAAGTGACATACTGGTTTTGGCACTGAAAGATGTCCTAATATGGTGCAATTTACTACTGAGCGGATGTTGTGGTCAGGCATATGATGGAGCACAAAATATGCAGGGTCATGTGAATGGCCTCAGAAATCAAATCCAGCAGGAAGTTCCATCTGCCTTATCTGTTCATTGCCTGGCCCATTGTATAAATTTATATATTAAGGGAGCTTGTCATACATTGAAGATAATGCA
>JAUYWI010102462.1:0-11441 GCA_034780595.1 Parotoplana pacifica | reverse complement strand
ATGCTTTGATATGAAATATACGAACATTTTATATTGTTCAGGCTGTGATTATGCCTAGCTGATGAGGCCTAACAAGGTCGAAACAGCTGTCATTGGCTATCATTAGCGAGTAATATGAATAGGTAGTATTTTTTATCAAACTATACCTACCTGTTTTTTATTATTGCTCTTAACAAAGGAAAAATAGTGTGCAACTGAAGATTTAAATTTTTTAACTTCTATTCAAGATGGCGTAACAATAGTAGGATAAATAATTAAAGAAGTGCGATATGTAGACTCAGAAGAAGGATAATAAAAACAGCTTAAATAGAAAAGCGAATGATTTCAACATGAAGGTAAACATAAAGAAGACAAAGGTAATGTGATTTTCAAGAAATGGGCAGGATCAAATGAACATTACACTTAACAATCAACACGTTGAACAAGTCAAAACTTTCAAATACCTTGGAGCAATTATATGATCGGAGGGCAGGTGCAGTAACGAAATCCGCGAAAGGATTGCAATGGCCAAATCGGCATTTATATGTAAGAAGAAGAAAATTACTAACAAAAGCATTACGACTAGAAACTATGAAGAAAATCGTGAAGACAATTGTATGGAATATAGTACTATATGGAGTGGAAACCTGGACATGCAAGAAAATTGAAGCGCTATAATTTTTTGGATTTGGAGAGAATGCAACAGATAACATGTAAAGACATCAAGAAGTACTCCAACAAATCAAAGAGAAACGCAGCATGTTGGAAAGTTTGTATTGGACATATAATATGTGGAGAAGTAATGTTCAAAGCAATTCAGGAAAACGATAACCAAGAAAAGCGATAACCAAGAAAACGATAACCAAGAAAAACGATAACCAAGAAAAACGATAACCAAGAAAAGGTACGTTAGAAGAATTTAAATCAAACACCTATAGAGAATTGAAGGACCGGACAGCAAACCGAGAAGGGTGGAGAAAGTGGATACCATATATTTGAAACTGCCTAATAACTGATTCGGCAGAACACTATGGATTCACTATACATTATAATTAAAACCTTTTCGGCTTTCGAACAGAATAAATGCTTTTGCTCATTATTCAGGTTAATATGCGTATGCATGTAGTAAATAATAATTTTATGCTTGATTTATTATTTTCTGATTTAAAGGTTTCTTACCTCCCTCCATGTGAATGGGAGAAAATACTGAATATCAATTTTCTTTTATAGTAAACTCCCCGTCTTTCCAAATTGCAGTTATTCTGATAAAAAGTCATAGTGAGTAAATTTCTTTGGAATATTTGCTGGTCAGATACTTTTTTAAACATTTTAAGGCTAGCATTATCTCTGATCTTGATTTTGGTTTTGTAGAATCTTTTTTGTTGATCTCATTTTTCTCAATGCAACTTCCGTATCCAAAAGCAAGAATATTAACAGTTTTATTTTAGATTGACTTTTTAGCAGAATTGTATTGGAGTCAATGTATTCATTTTTCTATTAATGTTTCCTTTCAAACTTCCTGCATAGGTCTCAACTAAGATCAATTTTATCTAATTTTGTTAATACAATAAGAGGCCAGAAGCGTATTTTCTCGTATATTCACAATATTAAATGGTAGGTTTACTGCTTTTGCAATTACTTTTTTGTTCAAGAATTACATTTACTATTTTTTTATTATTAAAAGGCACTCACGCTGTCAAAGCAGGTTCTGTCCCTTAGGGATTGACATCATCTCTTTGGCAAATTTCTGAAGACATTGAGTATTTAAATCAGCTCTGGAAGATTCCCTGTCCCAATCAATGCTCCAAATTTCAAAGCAATCAGTTCAGCTAGTGGCCTACAAAACATTGTTTTAGTATGTCCTGATCAGCCTCTTGTCATACGGCCAAAATGTTGTCAGATTGTCAACTTATTTTCAATGACATTCTAAAGTTAATATTGTGTAGAATATATTCTTTATTTCAGCAATTAATGGCTATATATCATCATCTTCTCTGCATTTTGGTGTTGTATGTCCTTTCTAAAACGGTGTTTTTTGATCTCATTTTTCTCAAGACAACTCCCGTATCCAAAGGTAGGACGATTCGATTTTTAGGGAATCATTTTTAGCATTTATTGTATTAAAATGTAATTGCGTGTCTGTCCAATAATTTGTCACACTGCTATGTGCAATTATTTATTGACCCTCAGTGTGTTCGTTTCAGATCTAATTGATGGCAAACGAGTGCTGATAACCGGGACAAGTAAAGGGATTGGCAGAGAGGCGACATTGCAGTTTTGTGAACTTGGTGCTGAACTTGTTATTACTGCCAGAAATGGCCCTGCTCTGGAAAAGGTCTCTTCAATGTTATGCTATGACCATTTAGATCTTTGATAGTTTTTATTACTTAACTGTGAATATGAAACATAAATTGAAAGACTATTCTAAATACTTTTGGACCATTTTCATCAATCGTCACAAAATTACAAGTTAAAAAGACACTGGAACGAAAAAATTATAGCCTTTAATATGAAAACAGGATTAACAACATATTTCTTCTCAAAATCTTCTATTTTCACTCTTCTTATGCAAATATTGCCCATTTTCTCTCTTTTATGCTTTGATATGAAATATACGAACATTTTATATTGCTCAGGCAATGAGACCAAACGAGGCCCAAACAGCTGTCCTGGGTTATCACTTGCTAGTAATATGAATAAGTAGTATATTTTTATCCAAATATA
Source organism: Parotoplana pacifica (assembly GCA_034780595.1). Taxonomy (NCBI): domain Eukaryota; kingdom Metazoa; phylum Platyhelminthes; order Proseriata; family Otoplanidae; genus Parotoplana; species Parotoplana pacifica. Next base: position 8,738 of record JAUYWI010102462.1, on the reverse strand, counting down.
CCTGTTTTTATTATTGCTGTTCAAACTTTCAGCTGCACTACCGGTTCAATTTAACCAAATGCGAACTAATTTTTAAATTAATTCTTTTTTAATTTTAGCTCAAGAAAGAATGCTCTCAGTTAGGAAACAAAAAAGTTTATGTGGTCACTGGCGATATGAAAAACGAAACAGAAGTTACAAAGATTGGAAACTTTGTTCTGAAACAATTCAGTAAGTGTGTAGGTTCTGTATCTAGGCAGATATTATCTGGAGCGCCAAGGAACAGATCGATAAAAGAAGACTCTTTCTGTTTATTTAAAAATGATTTTGTGATGTTGAAGTGCTTGGAGGTTTTTAAAGGAGTATAATAAAAGTGGTAGTTTTTCTGAGTATTGTTTTAAATTTGGATATGACAAGGTGTTAACTAAAACGATTTTATTCTATTTTATCGTTTATTACAGAAACAGGTTTTGATCGGGCTGTGTTAAACCATATTGGTCCGTATCGCCTCGGTTATTTTGAAGGCGACTTGGCATTTACTACAAAATTGTTCAAGGTTTGTTTTCATTTTTTTTAGAAATCAAAACAAAATGATAATTTCCAATGTGTTTTATTTCATTACAAAATGTACTTTAATTGCCAGACTACTTATTATTGTACATAATTTTCTTCACATTCAACAATCAAGTCCAAATCTCTCTTCAAGTTTTCAATGCCCTTTGCCATATGGTGGGCATCCATATCAGTTGCAAACCATCATTGAGAATTCGTTGGATCACTGATAAACTGTTGTCGGCAGTAACTCGTTCATCAATATCGTTGATTGCACCTTGACGTCGTTCACTCATTGGTCTACCTTGGCGAGGAGAACGATTGAATCCGACCCGGGTAGCCTCTGAAAACTCTTGGACAAGCCGTCTTACGTATCGAAGACTAATGGCATCATCAGGCCATGCAGTCAGTAATTGTTCATGAATTGCAGGTGGTCTGACATCATTTCGTCTTGCAGGTTCAATGTAAAACGACATCTTATCTGTAGAAAATTCCATGATTCAATAACAAAAGCTCTTAATCAATAAATCAAATATTCAAATTCAACTATCCAATTCCAATGGACCAGATATAACCAGAGAGTAATAAAATTTATAAAATGATGAAGATAAATATGTAGTTAAATAATAACTAAAAAACGGACATTAATTACGAATCACCCTATACGTAGTTAATCTCGATGCATTTAAAAACATCTAACACAAAAGTGGTAGATAGAGGCAACAGACTCATTACTGACTCAGAAGTAGAGTTCGCTCGAGAAGATTAATGCTGGCCAAATTACCAAGATAAATTTGTGTCATAAATTTTATCCTGAGCCATCAAATTTTCAAAGAGATAAACAGACAGAAATGTTACTGAAACATCCATCGGGAACTAAGAAGCGAAAAGAATCAGGAACCTGAAGGAGGCCCCCATTTTCCTGAAGTCAAGCGTTCTGGTGGTCTAATGTGAAGACACCAAGCAGTATAGAAACCAGCGAAATTTCTCAGAGTAGAAACATCAACTGGGATTTGCCTAGAAACGATTGATCCACTCTTTGTCAACTGAGAACTAGTAAGATTGGGAAGGTCAGATGTTCCGTGTGTGGTCCTTGTGGAAATAATTCTAACTAAAAGAAAACAGTAAAATGCCGCTCATTTCTTTGTCAAATGTCCAAGATGGAGCAAATGCGCAGAAGAAGACGTGACACTCTCAAAAGTCTTCAATTACTAAACAATTAGACATTCTCTTAGAAACGGCGCTACAGCAATTGACCTGCCAACTTCATTGTGGAATGGTTCAAAACTAAAAGAAGGAAAAGGTACCTCAAGTTCCTACCCCCCCCCCCCAATGGAGGTGAATCTATGGATTTATCTTGTCTAATTTTATTTCCTAAACATTTGTTATTTTAAAAAAACCTGTTTTCTTAGATCAACTACATGAGCTATTTGCAGTTGACGACAATGCTACTACCAAGCTTGCACAAACGAGATGGGGCACTGATAATTGTTTCTTCTGCGGGTGGCCGAGGACCTGCTCCCCTACATGCCCACTATGGATCCACTAAAACGGCCCTAGAGAGCTTCTATTCCAGTCTGAGAATTGAGTTGGGCTTTCTGAATAGCAAAGTTACGGTGACACTTATTCCATTTGGCTATATTACGACGGAGAGTGCACAAAATGTGATAAGGTACGTGTTTATAACTTCAAAATGATAGAGTGGAAGAAGAAAACAGACATTTGCCAAGATGGAAGAAGAAGTGAGAGTTGTAGTAGCACATGGCTATCATTGAAGTGAGAGTTGTAGTAGTACATGGCTATCATTGAAGTGAGAGTTGTAGTAGCACATGGCTATCATTGAAGTGAGAGTTGTAGTAGCACATGGCCATCATTGAAGTGATAGTTGTAGTAGTACATGGCCATCATTGAAGTGACAGTTGTAGTAGCACATGGCCATCATTGAAGTGACAGTTGTAGTAGCACATGGCCATCATTGAAGTGAGAGTTGTAGTAGCACATGGCCATTATTGAAGTGAGAGTTGTAGTAGCACATGGCCATCATTGAAGTGAGAGTTGTAGTAGTACATGGCTATCATTGAAGTGAGAGTATTTATAGAAAATTGATGTTAATTCAAACAACGTTTTTCTTGCTTCTGTCTTTGGATATTTTTTAAATGTATCATGTCCCTAACTAACTTTTATACCGAAGTAGGCATATTCAAAAATATTGATTATTGATTTTTTATTAAAAAATATCTTTTTAGCCACAATCGCATGAACAGCTCTAAAATCCAAACCAAAGGTCATTTTTTGCTCAAAATTCTAATCTAACAAGAATTAAAAGATTCTTCAACCGTCAGTAGTTATGGTTGCTGATCTCTGAGATCCATTAAATAATATTTTCCTCCTAACCTCAAAGAGTTAACTTTTTCTGATTTCAGATCCAGAGTAAATGGTACTTGAACTTTAATATTAAATTAGTTAAAATATACAAATGGCACATACAAAATCCCAAACAATGAATTGCATGTTATTTTCTAAAGTCATTAACAACAGATGAACATTCCAATAGGCTTCTAGAAATATAAGAAAAATAGAAGATAAGATTGTGGTACTCAGAGGGTTAATCCGTAACCCAATGGCTGAGTGATCTCAAAACGGTTTGACTACCCAACACTAAACAAAGACCAAGCGATTTTAACATGCAATAACAATTGTAAATGACAACGACAAAAGGTGTAGATCATAGAGTTATTATATATATAGAGGTCCGACTCTTGCTGGAGGTGTATGAAGTTTTATACTTCTATGAATTGTCCTCAATAGAAAAAGTAATTCTCTATAAACTATTCACAATCATCAATCCATTACATAAATTGAACAATTTTGCTATACAGACTGTACAGAAAGACATGTTTCGCTAATATTTTAAACAAAATAAAATCTTAATTTATCAATCTATGGATTTATTTGTGTAAAACTTATGCGACTTTGTAGAGGCTCAATTTAGCACATTATTATAAAAATCGTTGAATTTTATTTACTATAGAAAAAATAGAGATCCAGCGAGAGTCGGACCTCTCTAAAAATTACTCTATGGTTGTGATGATCTATGGATATGCATTTAATCGATTACCTAAGTTTATAAATTAGTTTGGTAAAGAACAACATGGAATACACAAGAAATGAAGTTATTATAACCGTCTTGGTCTATTTCTTTTGAGTCGCTTGAAAAATGTCGCCGAAAATTCGTAGTTGGTTCAACAAAAAAAGCTCCAGCACGATCAGCTATTTTAAGATGTAAAGAGAAACTTCTTGCAACAGACTCACTTAATGATCGTCCACATTCTGGCAGACCAGTAACAGCTTCAGGTGACGACAACAAAGAACTGGTCTTAGCTGCTTGCAGAAATGATCCCACCACGTTTATTCAAAGTCTATCTGATGAACTAGAGTTATCACAGAGTAGTGTGTCGTATTTTACATAAATCTAAACTGCATCCTTATAAACCCCTTTTCAGTCAGTTTATAACCGATGGAGATGCCGAAAGAAGATTTCAATTCGATAAGGATATGGAAGCAATTGTTCGTGTTAAACCTGCCTTTCTCAGATGAATGCGTATTCACACTTAACGGTACGGTCAATAAACACAATGCACTATTGGCCAACCGAAAATACCAAAATAAGGATATGCAATCCTGGGAAAACTGCGACACTGCCGGTTTGGGCATGCATAAGTTTCTCTGGTGTGATTGCTTTAATGTAAATTCTCAATCAATGAATTCAGAGAGAGTTATTGTGACATTTTATCCAACAAAGTGGTTTCATATTTTACCAGAAGAAAGCAGATCATTTTTCAACAGGATGGGGCTTCACCCCATTACAGTTAAAATGCACGCCAAATCTTATATGTAAATTTGCCAAATCAGTGGATCAGGCGAAGAGGACCTATCGAATGGCCTGCAAGGTCACCCGATCTAACTGCATGTGACTACTGGCTATGGTCTCACCTTCATCAGAAAGTTTTGCACTCCAGGCACAATCTTTCCTAGTCTAAACGCACTGGATACAATTTTCAGCGAAGAAATGGCTGCTATCCTTCTCAATCTTTTTCGTCAAGCAATGAAAGATTTTCTGAAGCGTGTTGAGAAATGCTTTCGAAACAATGATGGTTTATTCGAGAACTAAATGGACGTCATTTTATGTTTGTTTTAAGTAGTAATATTATAAAAACAACTATACATTTAAATAAGATTTAAGATCATGACTGCTTGTAATTAATAAATCTTGTGCATAATATTTAATTTATTTTTACTGAAAAAGAGACGCAGACTTATGCAACTGGACTTAATAAATATTAGATTCTCCACCCAAAGCTTTGAAATTGCAGTAGTCAAGCAGCTAACAGCGCATAGTGCAACCAATTTCAAAATTAAAATCCGAATTTCTCCCAATTTTGGACCATCAAACAGATATATGCGAATATAAAACGGGGCCTTTTGCGTCTACATTGTCCAATCATTGGAGGTACCTGTATGTAAGAAAACAATTTACAAAATACCTATCATAGTATTCTTTCCTAATTAAACCAAGCTAGATATTTTGATGATTAAAAGAAGTCGAAATAATGCGCACAGATTATTATTTCAGTGACACACTGGCCATGTAGTTGATAGATAGGGGAGGGTGGGGAAATGGCGACCGCTTCTTTATTTTCTGCATAATATTAAAATAATAATGAAAATAGAAATAAAATTTGATTGTATAGTAGGTAAGTTCTAACGCATATTTGCTTTGTATTACATCAGTGGAGAATGGTAAATTGAAAATGTTGTAATAAATGCCATTTAAGAAATACTAACTATATTTGTATCATTGGGAAATACGGACCATATGGTCACCATTCCCCCAAGTAATATAATAAACAGATATTTAATATACATGCAAATTACAAGTAGCTATAAATTTTAGTGAATACAGGCGGATAATTAACGAAATTACGGGTATACCTAAGTATGTATAAGTTACAGAATATAAATTCAACGATAAAAGTCACAAACAAACTCATTGTTTCTATTGCTCTCATAGTCGGTGTAATTTTCGTGGTACCATTCTGAGCATTTATTGCACCGCATACAAGAAGATTGGAAGCAAAAGCAAATACATACATTGTACAAAGTCAATTTGGATTTAGACGTGGATGCGGCACTAGAGAAGCAATAGGAACAATTAGAACAATCATTTATGTCCAATGCAATTCTTCTTTCTTCTGATTATTGTTTCCAACATGCGGCGTTTTTCTTTGATTTGTCTTCGTGTCTTTCCATGTTATCTGTTGCATTCTTCTCCAAATTCAGTACCTTGGGTGGTTGAGGCGACGGTTCAGCTATCCAATAATTGTACATCACTAACCACACAAGAGATTTTGTACACTGAAACCACATTTTAATCCAATCGGTGTAAACGTTTTTGAGCGGTCTCCGATATCTGTCACGTGTGACCTCAAAGAATTATTATTTGCAAAAATGGGTCAAAGTTTAAAAAATTATGGAAAGAAAAAAGTTTTTGATGGCAAAATTTAAGCATTCACCGCCTGAAAGTCACTTAACCGATTTCTATGAAATGTGCACATTGTTAGCATAGCTAAGGCCAATTTTCTGAAAATTTTTGGATTGTGTAGTGTCTAAATTGTTCGATCTATCTAGAAGCCCATTTCAGAAGTCCTGCAGAAGTCTGGCAAGACCAACTAGCTCAGAGCTAACGGTCCACTGTGAGAACCCGACTTGAGGAAGGTGTTATAAAATTGGATGTGAGACTGATAGGAGTTGTTGAGGTTTTCGGATATAAAATTGATTACAACATTTAATTTGAGGACGACGCAATAATCAAAGGTGATTTTCCAAAGTCGATGATTCTTGATACTTTACAAAGATTTATAAAATATTCTCCATTTCCGACCTTTGCATAGCTTGGCTAATGGATTATTATTTACAAAGAAAACATAAAAGATTATTGCAGACCACAGATTTCCAGATAACAAGTTGTATTAAAGTATAAATGAAGAAAGAACAAATATTTGGAGAACATTTATTGCTACTGATTGTCATAAATATGCCAACTTTATAAACAAAGGCAAAATAAATTAAATTAATACACATTTAGGCACACAGTTAAAAGAGGAACACAGCGAAAGAAGAAACATCGCTGCTATTATGGCAATTCTACGAAATTATTGTTTAGGTATCAAGAGAGCGGGAGGCCCGAGGTTTGAGGCTTCTACGACATATTCTATGTAAATGCAAGTTGAGAAAGGGACGTCTTGTGCTGCACAAATATTACTGATACAATCTGGGGTCACTCGATGTACTTTTCCTCTCCTGAACAATCTGTAAGCATTTGCCTTAAATTGGCGTGGCCCTCCGCCCACAAAGACGATTCTGAACTTGCATTCACACAGATGTACTTTGTAATAATCCATCAAACACATACACTCGATATTGTGATGAAAACCTTCTGCCTTCTACATATTCTATCATTTGGTTATTTAATGCGCAGTTTACTTGTTACCGAAATACGCGCTGCTAACAAATGACCCAATTGCCGGAAAATTGGCGATTTTCTGTTCTTGATCATTTAACTTAGACACACAAACATCAAATATTCCCAGCGTCTTTCTCAAATATTAAATACGTCACGATGTGTCTATTTGTAGATGATATTGATTTCTATGGATTACTCAAAGATAAAAAGAGTTGGCAAATAAAAAAAGTGAATGGTTTGATTTCTTTCAAACATCAGCTGCACTTCACAGTGTCCATTTTGGCTATCGAATTGTCGAAAGAAAAATAGAACAAATTCAATAAAATTTAACCATTCAAGATCTTCAAACTCGTTTAATTAAGAGACACATCAAATATTGTGAAACTGATTTTCTCTTGCAATAGAAGTCACTTCGCCATAGATATCAATTTTTATGTATCTAACACTTTACTCAACATATAATATGTACATATATCATTAGGTATCACATACTGCGATCGAACTGTGATTACATCAAAATTTTAGTTTTGAGTCACTTTTAATTTTGCAATACTACTCGTAGAAGATGTCTCACTAGTGAAGTATATTTATAATTTAAACATTCCAGCAATAGTTCTGTCTCTTAAATTTTGGGTTAATGTTACACAAAAGTTTCTTTTAACAGAAAATAAATTCTCAGTTCATCAAATCTGTCAATATTAACATTTTACAAATCTCAAAGAAATATTTGGAATTTGGCCACGCCTTCTGACATTCGATGGCAAGTCGATGAACTCTGGAACACTTTTTATGACCTGGCCGTCGAGGTGATTGACAACAAATTTCAATGTGTCACTGAAGGCATTGTCATTGAATTGGACTTTTATGTGCAAAGTTACCGGAAATTTTCTTGCGTCGTTTTGAACAAATCCACTTGGAATTACACAAACTAATGCGATCCTTCTTTTGTGGTTCGTACGGAAACCAAAGATGCCTATCAAACCTTTCAACTCTATGGGCAGCACTACACAACTGCTCGCAAAAACACCCCTCCGCCCATCGACAATCGCATTCCATGCGTCCATATTGCCTCCATCTGACCTCCCTGCTTGATCTTGTATAAATGTCCAGGTAGAAGACCTCGTCTCTATGACACTCAATGGTCCTCCGCCGTAGATATCGGGGCGGCCATCGAGCGCTCTCATATCTGATAAAATAAAACAAAATATTGATTAACAGACTTTTCATTTGATCTAAATAAGTAATCAATAGAAATCACTTCACCAGATATCTCATCGATTTCAATGGCCTTCCCAAAAAACAAAATATGCAATTATAAAATTTAAAAAACGAGAAAGAAAATAATTATGTGGATAACGTTGATAAAATATGCCTCATTTTTCATTTTGTCACAAAATGTCGTTCTGAAAATGGCGGTGCTACAGAAAATTATTTTGTAAATCACATAAAATTGTCAACTCTATTTAGATCACAATCAATGTACGATCAAGGAAAGTGGCCAGAAGATTTCAACAAAACAAGTATGGTACCATTAAAGAAAAAACCAAATGCAGTAGACTGCAGACTACAGAACAATTAGCCTGATATCACATGCATCAAAAATCATTCTTAGAATACTAACTAGAAGATTGGAAGCAAAAGCAAATACATACATTGGACAAAGTCAATTTGGATTTAGACGTGG
>JAUYWI010102451.1:0-11442 GCA_034780595.1 Parotoplana pacifica | reverse complement strand
GATAGAAGTACATTTGCCTTAGCAGCGGTGTCTGAGAGGAGGGCAATGTCATCTGCAAAGTCCAGGTCTACTATCGTTACAAAATATGTTTATTTAATTGACATGAAATCAGTTTTCTATTAGTATAAAGTATAAACGGTTTTAAAGTATTTTTTACTAAACCAGAACATAGTCATAATGTTAAAAATATTTCAGTTTATTCATTAAGTCAATATGTAAAATATCAAAATACAAATTACATGCTCTTCAAAAAAGAAAATGCAAGTTACAAAACACAAAATATAATAAAATGTGAAAGAACAACAATTATCACAAAGTCAAATATTGCACACTGCTCACAGCCTAATGCATACATACTCCATTTATAAAGAGAAAAATAATAAAAGAAATAAATGTTAGAAATATACAACATTAAAATCTATAGAGAATTAATCATTGTCAAATTGCATATTAACCGTTCATGGCTAACGGGGGTCAAGGTTATCACTCCCTCAACTACAAATCTTAGAATTGGCAGAAAAACACTCAACCGATTTACATGAAATTTGGCATACTTAAACAATATTCTCTTGCGGAAGTTTTGATGTAAAATATTTAGGGTCCAAATCCCCCTAGGTCACGTGACGGCTGTCTGAAAAATAAGGTTGCACCCAAATTGCTTTTTCAAAAATGTCAATTATGGGGCTAAATAATAGGAACATATTTAAATTTCCTTTGTCTGATATGCAATTAGTGACGAAGTAAAAAGGTCATAAGATTTTCCAAAGTCAGAAATTAAGGTCTACTTACTTTGGGCCCAGAATGAGCTAACCTGTTGAAAATGTATTTTTCTCAAATTCAATTTAAAGCATGTAATCATTCAAAAATCACTAGAAATCACCTAAAACATACTTTTCTTATTTGAAGTCAATTACAGAGCTAATTACATTCACTTAAGAAAAAAAGCTATTTTATGGACCTAATCTAGTATGGTGGACCTTATACATATGTAGATCAGCAACCATAAAGGTAAGGCATTCACATTTCTAATCATTATTTCTAAAGCCGTCCTAATTCCAAATATCAAAATTGACAAGATTGGATGTTTAGTTTAGATTTTAGAGCCATTTAGGTGATTTCGGCCAAAACATATCTATTTTTTGCCGGATTGCTAGAGTAGTAAATCGGACAAAGTTTATGTTTTGGACCTGATAACGTCATCGACCCCTAGCTCGGTGCCCTTATCGATTTTTTCAATAAACAAATATCTCTATTAAGTTTTCAAAGGTACCTGTGTACCAAATCTCGTCCTAATCGAACCATGGGAAATATTATTTTTTAGGGGTGATTGATACTCCCCTCACGTTAGCCAAGACGTATAATTGAAAGCGTTATCTACCACGGAGGTTAAAGACTCCAACATGGAAATTCAAAATTTGCTCTGAAGACTAAGGAAATGTTTTTAGAATGTTCAGCAGTAATTTTAGAAATAGATAATACAACATTATGTGGCTGAATACTGTCATACCCATACCAATCCTTTCAAAGCTATTGCTTATTGCATAAAATGTCTCTAGAAATCTCTAAAAGTCATCATCATCATCAACGGGCATTGATCTCTGTTTAGGTTGCTGAAATTGTTGAGGTGGAGGACCCTGACCAGGCGCTCTCACTTTAATTCCAGCTCCATGTGGTCTAAGAGAGGGTCTACCGCCTCCATCTTCATCGCCTTCTCCTTCACCACTTCCTTCTTCCTCCTCCCCTTCATCCATTTCTAAATCAGAATCATCTAGGTCATCATCATCACTTTCGTCGTCATCTTCACTTTCTTCGGATCCTGATCCCTATAGTATTTAAAACAACAAGATATAAAAAGATGGAATAAAATGCTTTTCTTGTATAATTCACTAAATCAATCTTTATACATACCTAATTTTTCTTTCGTTAGAATCTAAAAAATCTAAGTAATACTTTTCTTACCTCATCTACGGCATCCATACCACCAAAGTTCTTAGCTACTGGTTTCTTGGGTTCCATATTACCGGAAGTTTTTATGTTATTTGATGAAACATTGGGGGAAATGTCTGCCTCTTCACCGTCAGAATCTGATAGTCGAACTGTTAGATCATCACTATCATTTTCGTCCAGAGGGTTTCGTTTAACAGTCTGTGACAAAATAATGATATACTTATCATAACGTTGATTACGTTTGATCAACTAAAAAGTTCCAAACAAATTTTTAATTTTCATTATCGATTTTTAGATAATGATTTTAGATTTTTGTGGCCCAACTTTAAATCGTTAACCCTAAATCATTTCAAGGTATGTGTGTACCAAATTTGAAAAATGATATTTCTTTAACAATATTTTGCACTTAAGTTTGATGGTTATATATTGTGATGATTCTGGCGACCCTACGTTCGGAAATTTGAAGTTTGTCAATACGAGTTGTGGCAAGAAATGGCCCAGACTCCAAGGTCATAATCGAGGACTGAGCGAATCCAATGGTTGTAGAGGGTCCTTAGAGGCCTTCTTTTTGCTGGTAAGTTTTGTGAGGATGCCTAACCGCTTAGAGCAGTTTCTCTGGGCTTTTTCGGCTTGTATGGTAAATCTAAGACTGGTCAAACTGGATTTCATAGAAAGTAGGATTCTGCTTTTCTGTAATTTCAGTGTCTCTGTAAAAATGGTTGATTTTAGTTTTACCTTTAAGTTCGTTGGGTCAAGAGTACAGATCTTGAAACACATCTTACTAGGAATGACTTCAAATTTCCAATTATCTTCCCAGACACCCATAGTTTGCGTTTTGGTAGCTGCTACGTTGATTTTTGAGTTTGAGGCCACGGTTGCAGTGTCGTCGGCAAAGGGGAAGAAGGAGTAATATCTTGCCAATTTTGATCTCTATACTTGATACAGATAAGCCAGGGTGGGGGCTAAGACGCTGCCTTGTGGAACACCTTTCCTTCATAGAGATTTTCTTGCCGGTAGCATTAACTGGGATATCCTTTCTGTAGGGAAACCTTTGATCCATTGAACAGTGCACTTGGGGATCCAAATGTCGAACATTTTTTTTGTAGAGACCAGATCTCCACAACTTGTCTTAGACGATGGAGAAGTTTACCAGATTCAGTATGCTTCTTTGCGTTTCAGAGTCTGGGCCATTGTTGCTCGGAATTATAACCTTTTCTGAAATCGGCCTGGTTAGGGTTGATTATTGGTTGGTCTCAAGGAAGTAGATAAATCTGATCTTCACAAGGCGCTCAGTGATTTTGACAAGGCAAAACGTGAGGCTTGGAGGGCGGTAGCTCTTCCTGGGCGTAGGGTCCTTACCTTTCTTCTGCCAGTTTACAGCTTTTTGTGGAGGTATGTTCTCTTCATTGAGATTGATGAGATATTTGTTGTGCCAATTGTCATTACCAGTAGATTTTTCAGTCGTGAGGTCAGCGATGTCGTTGTTGATTTCCTGTGTGTTGAAGTTGCAGCATATACCGCTTTGCTACAATCGCTTTTATGTTTCTAGTCAGCTGACTTTTCGGTCCCAGTTTTTGTTTCTTTTGACTTTGGCCACGTCAGCATACTTGTTTTGATTGGTGATATATTCTGTGTTGTTTTCGTGGATGACGTATTCACCGATGTTTAATGCCTTTCAGGACTCTGAAGATTTTGGAGGCTTTAGTATCTGCGGTGAAAACGAATGGTTTTTCTGGCAGCTTTATATTTGTTTATACAGATTTTGGGCTTCTTCTCACTGTATATTTTTAGGTGTAACAACTGGTGGTTAAGTACCTACTTACGACACTATGTCAGGGCGGTTCCAAAGCAAAAGTCCTGTATTGTTTTCATTTATATTTTAAAAATTTCAATAAATAGCCGGATGAATATTTCTGATAATAGGTGATTTCGAAGTTGGTCTTAAGACTAAAACCTTTGTTGGTTTTAGATTTATATTTAGTTTTTTAAAAACCCAACCTTATAATGAAAAAACCTTTGAAATGTTGTAATGAACAAAAGCTTCAGGTTAATATCGTCTTTTATTTCAATTAATTTTAGTCATATTATAAACCTTAAAACTAACAGTTTAAGTTTTAAAACCAACTTAAAATCACTTATTTTCTATCTGTCTTAATGGCAACATATTTAAAATAGATTGATAAAGACACATTAAAAATGTTTCCTTAATATTTTTAAAATAAATTCATTTTGTAAAAAATTATATGTATACATTTTAAATTTACGATGTATTTAATCATTAATGATAAAATTTACCTTGTCTCTCTGTGTTTCGGATTCAACCACTTTCTTTAATGTTTCTTCAGTTTCAACTCCATCATCAATTTTAGCATAATCTTCTAATTTGCTTTCTAAGTATGCCAGGGCTCTGAACTTTGTCAAATAAGCATCATACATCTGATTTAGTTCCTCTTCTAGACCTTCATATTCATCGAGATATGCAGGGCGAACAGCCTGGAAAAATAAAATAATTAAAGAAAGTAATTAAGGGTTGCATAGTTTATTCAAAATATTTAAATTATTATAACTTAACTGAACTATAGTAACTAATTCGGAAGAACACTATAGATAGATAGTCAACTATTGTTCATACAAAAATATTTAATTTATTATAATTTAACTATACCAGACCTATGAACAGAGAGTAAATATCAAAATATCCACAAAATGTCTACCTATAGACAAAAATGAAACCATAGTTTTAAATTTCTTTTTTTTTTAATTTTGAGCCTAAGAGCAAATTTTTCTATATTATCACAAATTCTGACTATGGCTTGGAACAACTCATAAATCAAAGATGTTATTGCTTTACTAGCAAGTCACCATCAACATTTTACCTGTAGAGTACTGAGTCGCTTTTGATTACGTTCTAATTCCAATTTTTTCTTTTCAATTTTAGCCTCTAAATTTGCTTCATCAGCAGCAATATTAGATAGCTGTTGAACTGTTTTCTCCATTTCAGTCTTCAGTTTTCCTGTACTACTGGTAATACCTTCTTCCACCTATAAATAAGCACAAATTAGACAGAAATTAAAAGAAACCAATAGTTAGTTAAATTCGTTTCGGTCAAAATAAAAATATTATCCAAAATAAAAACAGTATTAATGTCATTTTAAACAACTATAGATGCTTATGAAAAAATATTCTCATTTATGTATTCTCTTTTTATAAAATAATTAGAGTGATCATTTAATTACTTTTCTGTTTAAAATGACATTAATTTCATTTTCTGGATACAATTCGCTAGGGAATTTGTGATCTAAAGAAGAAATATATGGGTATACTACCTATGTATGTAGGTACCTACCTGTGGCAGTGTTAGCTGTCGGTTGAGAGCCTCAGTACGAGCTTCCCGTAAGGTTACTTCACGACCTATTAAATCAAACATTCCTGCACACTGGCGTGTTATCTCGGAAGCCAAACTCCTGGCCATTTTTAGTTCATTCAACTACATAAAAAGTTATCCAAAATACATTGACAGGCAAATTAATTTCTACTTAAGAATTCAATAATGATATTTTATGTAAATGTATGAAATACGTTAATGTAATTCACGTAATTCATGTTATGTATTTAAAAGAGAGATAACCATTCAGCGATTTAGCAATAATTAACATGATTAATGTTCGCCATCAGCTTGTTGAGATAGGTGAGACCCACCGCACCATACAATCGAGAACCTTAAAACATTTAAAGTTATCTAAAATTTTTAACATTATTCATTCCTCCGTTTTCGATATGTCGATTAAAATCTTAGCTAGTAATTTTATTGACAGCCTACAGAGAAAATGCGCTGATAAACATTTCATTCATACATGACATTAATACATTGCTTAATTAGTTTCTTGGATTTTGGCTGTTCTACTCTCATTGACCGGCTTTCATTAACCTTGTTTGTATTATATTTAATGTCATCTATGTAAATTTGTAATTTTTTAGTTTGCTTGAAAATTTGCAATATAAAATTTAACTTTTTTCAGATTTGGCTTTTCTATAATCATAATTCATTAACAATAAAAGATACTACAATCTATTTACAGTAATTAAAAATGTTAAATGTTTTAGACTTAATCTCCAAATATTGCACAGTTGAAGAAAGATTAAGTCAACATTTACCAAAACATTATAACGATTATTTACCTTTTGAACATCCAATCCATTTGCTAGATCGCGTAAGACGGCATTATCACTAGTATTTTGTTCATTTTCTGGTTCTGTATCTCTCCGCATTGCTGCGTACAACAATGATGTAATTTTAATTAGTTCCTTCACCGCATATCCATCAGCTTGATACAGTTTCTTAGTGTTGAGCTTAATATGGGCACGTGTAACCATCAACTGAACTGCAGTCTTTATGAAAATCACACGATCTTGTTCAGTATCTATTTGCTTGGCTAAATCTGCAGACGGATCATATCTAAAAAAAATTTGAACCATAAAATTATTATTTAAAAAACATTATTTAAACGAGAAAAAATATCTCAATAACTTTTTAAATATAGTTATTCTTCCTTCTAAAAGTTAACTTTTTTCGGAGCAATAATTTGTCATAGGTTAGACATCTCCTGAGGAACATTTTTTGGAATTTTAGAATATTTTCAATATGTTTTATAAATCACATATTTTACACCCTAATCACAAAAATTTTAAAAGGCTGGAATATCTATTAAAAATGGTATGTTTTATTTTAATCATTTTCGAGTTCAGGATTGTTTTAATTTTACCTAAACTTGAAATGCCTATATCACATGACTTAAGCAGTCAAACTTAAACATTTGCATCAGAAGATCCAATAGAATTTGACAAAATGATGTAAATTTCATACAAATGGTTAGAACAACGTTAAACAATCTGAGAACACGTGGTCGTGGTAGGTTGTAGCACTTCCATGAAATCGACAAAGGCTTAAGACATCTTTAATATTTTGTATTGCTAATAAATGTTATTGTCAATAAATTTTAAAGTACATTAAAATTGAAAAACGTTGTTATAAGTGCAAAATATACTGCGAAAAACACAAGATTATATTGCATTTATTATTGCAGTCAGAAATACATAGATTAATATAAAAAGTAAATATTATGTAAACTTTGTAGATCATAATGAAGAAAAAGAAAAACATGCACAACATTTGATTTTACGCCCAACATAAAGGATATTGAGTTGAATAAACTAATAATACAAATAAATAAAATTATTAAACCAGTTATTATTACCCAGGTGTTGCAACTAAAACTCTAAAAACAAATAACTATGTACAAATCGGGAATGACTATCGAAATATATGAAACCTCATTTGATGTGTCTTACCTTCGTACAAGCCAATCTAGAATTTCTGCAACAAGTGGAAAATTTGGATTTCTGAAATTTTCCATACTAATGAGTCGAGGATAAGCCAATACTCTCATCATTTCAGTGAACATTCTCATATCACGATATGACATTTTGAAATGTTATGTGCTAAAAACAAAAGTGGTAGTCGTTGGGTATTTAGTGATGAAACATAATTATGGATTTCTAATTGACAAAAAGGAAAAACTGATTTACAAATAACTTTTAGTTAATTAATATTAATCATTTTTTTATTTTAAATATAGTTTACAATATGTAATCAGAAGCTGTTTTATGACAAGTCTAGCTGCCACCTTTCTATACCAGAGAATATTTTTTTAAGTGTTTTTTTATCAAATTAGTAGGTAATATACATTTTCTATTGTGCTTTCAAAAAAAGGTTTTTTAAAAATCTTTTTACTAATTTTTGTTTAATTGAGTTTGACCTATAAGATGCTAGCTACTTTATTTAGGTACAAAATATCTGACATACATGTAATATAACAAATAAATACTACTTTTTAATTAAATTAATACATTTGTATGTTTTGGATTGATTTTGGTGCTATATACTTTACTTGTAACTTATTTATCTATCTTTTGAATGGCATTTTATTATTATAAAATTATTTTGTACAGTTGTGTTATATGTAGATAAAATATGTGAAAAAAAACTTTATTCTGTTTTTAACTTGGTCCTAAGTACATGTACATATATCAGGGAAGTCTATATAGGACAAGATGTTATATAGATATTATATAGATGAAGTACTGTTTGTAGATATCAATAATTATACTTTTTGATATACTGATGCTATTGATTATCCTTCAGTGTATTTCTGAATTTTTTTTGTCATTGTAACTTTGAAATTGTCTATAAATATCATTTTTACTGCAATTTCTGTTTTTTTCTAGGTTTTGCAACATTTTAAACTATTTTCTTTTTCTTTATGCTAACGTCACTATTAATAAAGAAGTTTTGTTGATTTCTAGTGGATGTATTGTGTATTTATATTTTTGTGTTTGGATTTTTCAAGTTGATAGATAAATTTATGACCCATTAAAGCAAGTCTTAACACGTGTTGTACCGTATACGGGTTGTAACATTGTTAACCGTATGAGGGTCTATCAGACCCCACTTTGCCATCGCCTATTTAAAGCCTACTGTATATTGTTGCATTCTATTTTTAGAACAGCGTTTTTTTCCTGTCGTTTATTTTGAAGCCTATTGTATATTGGTGCATTCCACACCTGAGTAGCTATAACTTTTAGGGTGGTCAAGTTTGATTTTTAAAATGCTTGAAAAGTTTCTACATTTAATTTTCTTCATGGTAATCTTTACCGGTCTGTATGGGGAAAGATGACTGTTAAATTAGACTTTAGAATTGAATTCTGATAATCCTTCAAAGGAAGAACAGTTAGAATTCATCGAACTCAAAATGCATGACGTATGCAAAGCATATGAGTATTTTAGAGAATTTTGTTTATTAAGGGGCATTCTCAAGGTTATCCGTTAGGTCGTAAAAAGTTCAATCAAATAGTGTATTCTTGATTGCGCCTGATGAATTGAATCCTGATATCAGTTTCAAGTGCGAGAGTGATTATCTACATCAGCTGTGCAATCTTGGTACAAGTCTAATATCATTCATTGCCAATGGAATCAAGATTCCTCACACAATTATTTTGCTTAAAATTGATGGAAAGGATGGTACAGAGTTTCACAAGTTTTCAGTTTTCTTATCGCAACTCTTCAATTTTAGTAGGAAACAGAAAAATGGAACTTATAAAGAAATGTATTGTTGACATGATTGTGTATTCCCGGAACAGTTCTTATGATGTATGCTCTATTTGTGAATATTTGGCAACTCAGTTGGCTCTGAAAAAATACTTTTGATCACAGTATTAATAGGTGCACAACTTCTGTTCAAGCATTTCTGTCAGAATATTTTAAATTTGGCATTCGAACCCCAGGTGCTCCAAATGACTGCAGTGGAGCTTCATTTATTTTGAGTGTAAAGCATGAAGTTCTTTATTTCCTTCTTCCAGTAGAATTGGACCTTCAATAGCGTTTGGTTCAGATTGTGCCAGAGTTATGTCTGGTAAAAAGGGAGGCCTGATAACTAGGTTAAGAGAATTTACTTGAAAAATGTTATTTGTGCATTGCTTAGCTCATCAACTAAAATTGGCAATCGGTCAGGCTAGGATAGAATATGACCACTTTTCTTTATAGAAACAGTTGGAAACGTGTATACGATTTTTTACAGTAATAGAGGCCCTAAGCAAAAGGCTCCTTTGTGCAAAACTATTGAAATAATGGAAAGAAAAGGTTATGTTTTCATAACTTGAATAGTCTGAAGTCAGCAGGAAACAACACCTTTTGGTAATGTATATTTGTTACAATATAATAATTGTGTAGATAAAAATTGATAATATTTTTTAATATAAAGGTTCTGTAAAAGCATTTAATTTTTCGCTGGTCAATCTCTTACAAATACAATGTATTTTTCAATAATGAAACTTTGATTTTCTACTTTATTTCTAACATATTTCATATTTGTATTCAAGTTCATGTAGATTATAATTTTCATCCTAGATGTGTTCAACATATTGTGACTTACGCTTAAAATAGTTCTCATAAAATGTCAATCTCAAACTGATTCTTTTGAGATCAAATACTGTAAGTGCAGGGTCTTGCAGACCCCTATATTGAACAGCAAGTGTTAATAAATAGGGATCTCTAATATTGTGAATCTGTGAAGTTTAAGTATGTAATAGTTTGTTCTACTATGTATTGGTTATTTAAGTCATATTTTATTTCTATTTTATGTATTTGGTAATTGTTTTAGTAATTTTGAGTTGTATTTGTATATAATTGAAATACCATAGTTTGATTTCAAGAATACATGGGTAGATTGCACAACTCAGTAGCAAATCATATCATTAATAAATTTAAAACTGACATGGTTACTACAGATTGAAATTATCTTTTACAGAATTTCATAGTAACTATGTCTAAGTTAAGACTAGAAAACTTCAAAATAAATCTGATACATCTAGTACAATATCTTTATAATGTGTAGAGAATCAGTTATCCATCTAGGTTAATTGAGGATTTAGTATTTGCTATTTGTTTAATTGTATGCATACCCATGTATCATATTAAAAACACTATGGGTCAAGATATGCTGATGTAAATGTATTTCAGTGCAGATTATTAATATTTATTGGGAATTGTAAATAAAGTTGATAAATTTACAGTTTTTTTAATTTATAGTACAAGATATTCTTAAAGAAAAGTGTAAATGGCTTTCTAATGATTTTATACTAAAAGTTATTTATTTAGTTAAAATAGATAAAAATAGTTAAAATAAACAAATGAAATAAGATTGGCCAAAAGGCCCTAAAGATGTTTAGCTCTCCAAAAACAAATTCTAAAAATTCCTGAAAAAGATTAAATAAAATATGATTAGCTATTGTTGTTTAGGTTAGTATTGCTCTAAGTAAATATTATTAAGTAACTAGGTATTTCAGTACATTAATTAAATTATTTTTTAAGATTTTAGAGTTGAAAAATTCAAAAACATACATAGTTTAAAAAAACAAAGAATGTTACATAACAGTTACTATACTTTGGTAGGCACTACTTTTAACAGCATATTAATGAACTACATTTTTTATTCCTTTAGTTTTTTAACTTTATTAGCTCCAAAATCTTTATAAAAGAATTTACTTATGTTCTCAAATATTTAGTTTCATAATAATATCTCTTTAGAGTCATACTAACCATATAATTTATTTCCAGTTTTTTTTTTTTGGGGGGGGGGAGGAGATCTAACTATCTTTAGGGCCATTTGGTCAATCTTATTTCATTTGGTTTCCTATAAAATAAGTATAAAAATAAGTTTAATCCGATATAGATACAAATAAAACATATATATTTAAACTGAAGGATAACTAATGGTGGTATTTTATACTGCTAATGCCTTTGTAGTCCTTTGCTTCCTGATTCTCAGAGTGGTAGAACCTTACCCCAGCAAGGGCCCTCTGGCTCAGGATTATGTCCCTACTGGAAGACATGGTCCACCTGTGAATTGGAGTACTTCCCATGGTACTATTCAGCCTAGC
>JAUYWI010102440.1:0-11442 GCA_034780595.1 Parotoplana pacifica | reverse complement strand
TTGAGCCAACAAATAAGGATCGATGCTATTTGGAGGCACTGTCACGACATTATAATGGTCTTACAAAATGTATAAAAATGTGAATGGAACTTGAAATCAAACCAATTTAGACCTTTATATTAGCGACCAATGTAAATATACAAGGTGGGCCAAAAGTCACGCAGTATGGGCAAAACACAATATGTGATAACGAATCAATTACAATCAAGTCTATTTTTAGAACAATGACGGTAGGTACATCTAAAAATCGAAACCAGTTAAAATTAAACGGGAAACTCTAAGAAAAGATCAATCAATTAATCGGTTTCAATACAGTGATGAAGCAAACAGCAGAGCAACGTGTAAGTCTGTTTTTTGTGTGCTAAAAACAATGGTCTTATCAATCAGCTGCTGATGCCGTTAATGGTGAACATCCGGATTGGCCCTCTATCAAGGATACTAACAGTTATGGGTCTTATTAAACGTTTCAAAGAAACAGGGAGTGTTATCGACCTTCCAGGCACTGGGAGGGCTGGAACTTCAACAGATGACGATACGGGGACAGGAGGATTGGGCCTTATTCTGAACAGTCCAAAGAAGTCGATACAAAACTGTGCCATGAGACTGGGATCTCCAGGACTTCAGTGCCACCAATTTATAAATAATCACTATCATCCATCCAAAGTATCCATGACACAGGAGGAGTTCCACGGTGATGATTTTGATCGTCGATCTGAATTCTGCAGTTGGTATCAAAATAGCGACCCTTCTCCACCAATCAGGTTCAGTGATGGAGCGATGTTTCATCTGAGACATAATTGTCGATATTGGGCCACAGATATCCCCATTGGTTTTCCGATACAAATAAACAGCAGGATCCATGCATTATAGCTTGGTGCACTATCTGGACAGAAAGATGGATTGATTTCTTTGACTGAAATGTGCAACAGAGAGAGCTATCTGAACATGCTGAAGAACTTCCTGATTCCATCCCGCTGGCACAATTGAGCACAAAGCATTTTCAACAAGATGGGCACCACCCCATTTTGCCTTATTGTTCGTGAGGTCCTAGATGACTATAAATGGATCAGGCGGGCCTTGTGGTCCCATCAAGTGGCTGCCGAAGTCACCCGACCTTTCACCACTCGACTGCTTTCTATGGCTCCACCTAAAGTCTGTTGTTTATAATGATCGACCAAGAACCCTTCATGAATCAATGAATTACCGACGATGTCCCACAACGCGTGCAAAGATCTTTTGTAAGTCGCATTAATAAGTGCCTTGAAGGAAATGGAATGCAATTTGCAAATTTCCTTTGCATTTGGACAATCACTTCGTATCAGTTGTTATCATTTTGGATGTCCTTCTTATACTGCAAATGCACTTGATTGTCCTCCTTTGGATATCACATATTGTCTCCTTGTAAGCATATTATTTCCTGTAGGTTTATTTCTGAAGTAACATTATTGTATTTCTTGCATTCTGTGAATATGTGGTCATCATTTTCGTCCATTTGTTACATAGCTTGTTTTCATTTAGTTTATATTGCGTTAACATCGATCCACTTTCTATTATTCTAATAGTTCTATGCTCAGGTGTATTTAGCCATTCTGTTTGATATTCATTTTTTTTATTATAGTATATGATATAAATATTTCTTGTTGCTGTTATATGGGCGACCTTGGCGACAGTTGTTAAATTGAAAATTGATTAGAAGAGTCTTTACTAATGGTATCTGAGGTATCACGTTATCTAATATCAATAAAAATACTGATATATGAGATGTATTTGTAAAATATTATAGTTGCTATGCAATATTAGTGTCCCTAGAAAAAAAGCAGCTAGCAACCCAATTGCCATGGCCCCTGGCACAATGGTTTTTCTAGTTAATCTGTTTTATTAAAGAAACAATGCTAATTATGTCATTGAGCCAACAAATAAGGATCGATGCTATTTGGAGGCACTGTCACGACATTATAATGGTCTTACAAAATGTATAAAATGTGAATAGAACTTGAAATCGAAGCAATTTGCACCTTTATATTAACGACAAATATAAATATACAATTCTCTTAAACTGTTGTCATGGTCACTGTCAAATTAGGTCGTATATTGACGTCATAAGCTAAAACTTATGTGAAGGGCGAAAGCAACAGATAACGGTATAACTGCTTTATTATTATTAATCAAACAAATCAAACTGCAAGATAATCAACTAACAAATTAGTAAAAAATAAAACAAAATCCAGAAAGATTAAATTTATTTCAAGTAGCATAACAAATCATACACAAAATATACACAAATCCAAACTGAAAAACACTGCATCAGAAATTACTAAAATAACGGCACCGTAAATGATGCCTTCTGTGTGAAAATATTTTCTTTAGGGATATCTCAAATTCTTCAACTTTCTAATCTGAATTCATGTAAATAAAAATATTATTTTAGTAATTCCTGCACTGGATATGCATAATGTTGATGATAGCAGATCTATAAGATACTGAATATTACGAAATGCCTATTATATAACAGTTCTAGTATATTAGAAGTGATGTTCTTATGAACAATATTAAGTTTTGGCTGATATTTAGACAAGTAATTAGCCCCACTCAGCAACCGTTCTCTCTGTTCATACTATGGAGATTTAACTTTTGGCTCACAGACTAGATAGAAATCTGACAAATAGTCACTGGTTCAAAAGCATTTTTTTTCTAAAAAGTGTGATTGTTTTTAATGCATGAAATATTTTCTACTAAATATCAATTTTTAAAAGTTAATAAGCTGTGGATAATATTAAAATGTTTTGTAAAATATATTGGCATTAGAACTAAAAATGGTGGTCCATTCTATTTACATCTTTAAAACTTTCTGAATATGTTGCAGTTTTAGTAAAATGGTCACACAAAACATTTCCAAAAGGATCTTTAAATTCCACTTTAGCTTCAATTGGAACACC
Source organism: Parotoplana pacifica (assembly GCA_034780595.1). Classification (NCBI taxonomy): domain Eukaryota; kingdom Metazoa; phylum Platyhelminthes; order Proseriata; family Otoplanidae; genus Parotoplana; species Parotoplana pacifica. Next base: position 8,506 of record JAUYWI010102440.1, on the reverse strand, counting down.
CAATGCTATCAAATGTTGTCTATCTTCCTTCTGTTGGTCATCCCTGGAGCCCCTATTGTATCTCCTCACTGAGAGATAGTTTAATTTAGTCATCCTTTTTGGAATTTGAAAAAATGGTTTCATTGTAACTTGTGGTACACGGGATAATATCAAAATCTTCATCTCAGCACAATTATTGATGATGGCCTGCACTCCGCAATCAGTTATTCTTTGAAAAATAAATAAACTAAGATAATACAGCTGAGGTGATTTGATTGCCATCTTTTCTAACACTTTATCAGTAAATGCATCATCAATACATGAATAGTCTTGAGATAACCAAAATGCTTTAAGACTGCAGACTCGATTATCGAGAAAGGAGAACCAGCCCATTTCAGTGAAATGCCTAGAATTATTAAAAGCTAAAAATGCTAGATGCGGCAATCTGGATATCAAGTTCAAAAATCCATCTGTTAGTTCATCTGTTTCATCAAGTCTAAGTTTAACCAAATTTGTGCAATTCTCAATTCCATAAAAAGCATAATCTGCCAATCTCACACGGCGGTTCTTTAGACAAAGTTGCATTAATGTATTCTTCTGCTTCTCAAACAAATATCTTACACTTCCGTCACAATTTTTCTTTTCTGTTAAAGTAGCAATCAACACTTTCAAGCCATTTAAATTGTTGACAATATAATACAATGTATCTGGATATAAATAATCAATATCAAATGAAGTGAGATCAGGCAGTTGTTGACAGAAGTAAACAATTATCACTTCCGTCCCAATAAAATGAACATGCTGAATTGATTTACTCAAAATCTGAGGTAATTTTGGAATTCTCGAGGAGACAAGTCTCAAACATTGCAGATTCGGGCATAATGTCAACACATCCACCAAATTATTTCCAGCTGACTCCTTCAAATCTAGGTCAAGAATTCTGATATTTGGTTTTGATTGAAGAAAAGATGACATTTGATTGGATGACAAATTCCTCTTGTTGATTGTCATTCTGGTCCACAGATAAGGATCCTTCGCAATTCTGTTCCATCTCTTACACACGAGAGGCAGAATGTAACCAACACAATGGTGACGGAGTTTGTTTTCCCTACCAATTGGATAGAGTTCTGTGTTTGGGTCTTGGAGGTAACGAAATATTTCCAGCAACAGTTCATCCGGCAACAAAGAAAATTTGTCAATCTGTGTTTCATCGATGTCTTCAAAAAGTTCTGCTTCTTTGTTGAAATTATTCATTTGACAAGGCTGCAAATACCTAAAAGAAAAATAGATGACCCTCAGTTGATAATTGAACTTATTTTAAGGGTGCAAAAAAACCATGTAACAAATTTAAACAAAATGATATTTGAATCCTCTAAATAAAACAAAATTACAACCACCGATTTTCCATAAATGAAAGTGAAATTCCAATCCCAGTTCTATGTTCGTAATAATCTTGATTCAAATTAGTTCAATAAGAATTGTCTAGAAATATATGTGGAAAGCGGTGTCCACAGTTGGAAGGTTTCGAAGCTGTCTTTGACCAACTGCAGAAATGTGCAATGTTATGTACAAAGGGGAACAAATCAATTATAAAACCAATAATGGAGAATCTTAATGCAACATAATATTCGGACCATAGAGATCTTGAGAAGACGTGCCATGTAGCGGAATTGAATGGACACTGAGACAACTATTTATTCCTGAGATTTTAGTGAGTGCGATTATGAGGCTGTATGAGGATGTGAAGTCCAGAATCGGGTCGAGTCAACACTCTCAGAGGAGTTTAATGTAGAAGTCGGCGTACACCAGGCTCGTAGTGCCACTACTTTTATTGGGTTTGGACGTGAAAGTGAGGAAAGGGCAGCTATTCGAATTGCTTTCAGCTGATGAGACCATGAGGAACTAGGGGAACCGTTTATGAAAAGGAAACAGGCACTGGAGACAAAAGGCTTGAAAGTAAACATGCGAAAGACAAAGACCATGGACTGTTGAATGAGTAACGAAGTTCAAATGAAGGCAAAGACTGACACTGTGGATTGTGGCAAAAGAGAGAGATGAGCAACTCATTGCAGTGCTGGAAGTGTGAAAAGTGGATCCATGGTAGGTGCTCTGGAAAGAAGAATCACTTTATTAATGAGCCAAACCATCATTAATTTTTTAAATATTTAGATATTTCTGGAAAATACATAAATTTGTGAAATCGGAATTTTAATTATTAAATACAAAAAAAGTTTAGAAAAAATGGGCACAAAGATAAACATTTTCAAAAACCGGCAATCTGTTTGAACAAAAGAAGATAGATATACCAACTTTCATTCAATTTCATCATTATTGGACAACACAAGAGATTTGTATATAAAAAAGGACATTTTGTCCAAATTAGGTCAAACTCCATTTATTCAGAGGGGGGTCATGTGACCTTGTCGAATCAGACTCAAAATGAAATTTTAGAGCAAAAGCTACAGATGTTCCATCTTGGTTCCAAATGTCATCCCAATACGTTAATGAGTGCTAATACTCCTTGATACTGAGACAAACCAATACAAATCAATAACTTTTTCCACTGCCCTGACCTCTGAATCGTAGCACGGAACAACTTTGTAACAGCTCAGACTCAACGTGGTAATTTTCCTCCTATCATATTTCTACTAAAACAATATTCTATAAAATGTGTCATATGCTTGTGTATTGTTCTTTATCGATTTAATGGTGTTATATCCCCTTTTCTTCTATAAATACAAGTGCCAATTTATTAGACTATTTTAACATAGACGTCATGCCCTCAATGAATCGAGCAACATCTGCTGCCGAGTCATTTTTTCTTGCCATCCTTGATATATAAATTACTTTACCAACATGAAACACGATAAATATCAACTCTGTAATCATGACATTGTAATCAAGAGATGTAGAAATCTAAATACGAGTACATATATGTACAGGGTGTCAGCAAAAATAAAACGAAAAAAAAATTCTAATGCATAGACATATAGCATCCTAAATTATAGATCTATGACCATACATCGTATTAAAATATTGATTCAAGACAAAATAATTAAAAATTAGTTAAAAGTTTGCAATAGTTAATGGGCATCACAAATTACTCTATGGTGCAGTCAGACCTCTATGGATCCTTACTCTATGGTGCAGTCACACCTCTATGTAACCTTACTCTAGGGGGCAGTCACAACTCTATGTATCTTTACTCTATGATTCCGTCGCAACTCTATGTAATCTTACTCTATGGTGCAGTCACATGTCTATGTAATCTAACTCTATGGTACAATCCCACCACTAGGTAATCTTAATCTATGGTAAAATCCCACCTCTATATAATCTTACTCTATGGTTCAGTCACACTTCCATATAATCTTCCTATATTGTTCAATCACAACTCTATGTAACCTTACTCTATGATTCAGTCACACCTCCATGTAATCTTACTCTGAGGTGCAGTCACACCTCCATGTTAACTTACTCTATGGTTCGTCTCACCTCTATGTAATCTTACTCTATGGTACAATCCCACCTCTTGGTAATCTTAGTCTATTGTGCAGTCACACCATAGATTTCACATAGAATATTACCTCTCTATAAAAAGCAAATATGTGGTACCTACTTACCAAAACATTGGGAAAAGTCAATATACAATTCCAATTTCAGAAATGAGTGGGTATTCGCCCACCAATTGATATAATTTATAGTCAATCGCGTAGGTATTACACGTCGTCAACTCTGTTATTTTAAAAGTTATTTGTAGATCAAAGGCAAAGTCTGTCGACACTTTAAAATATTTAGATACAAAACAATGCGTACGAACCTTGAGCAGTTTCTTGGAATAATAAATTAACAGCCAAGATTATTCCTGCACAAGCAAAGTGAGTTATTTTTATCCACAAATCAATATCTATTCAAACTGTGATTGGCCAAAACATTGCGTTAACAATTTCTACCAATTAACTAAACTTATTTATTTTTGAACATAAATATCTCTCTCGATAAATTGACGTTGATTTATACAGCCCACGCACAAGTAAGACTAAGACTGTGTAGGTATACCATCTTATAAGTTACTTATCTGTTATAAACCTGGCGTAAAGTGCATTTTCACCAGGGGAGTGAGACAATATTTAAAGAACTTGTTAGAAATTGATTTACACAACAGAATTGTTTTCCTCAATTAATTTTATCAAATATATTTACACTCAATAAAGTAGAAACATGCCAGAGTGAGAATAATTCTTTCTCTATGAATTTGTTTATTCTTTTAACCTTCGTAGGACGGAAGTATATTTTTGTAACAGCTCAGACTCAACGTGGTAATTTTCCTCCCATCACATTTCTACTAAAACAATATTCAATAGAATGTGTCATATGCGTGTGTATTGTTCTTTATCGATTTAATGATGTTATATCCCCCGTTCTTCTATAACTACAAGTGCCAATTTGTTAGACTATTTTAACAGAGACGTCATGCCTTCAATGAATCGAGCAACATCTGCTGCCCAGTAATTTTTTCTTGCCATTCTTGATATATAAATAACTTGGGTGCCAATGACCTCATGCTGAATGTGGCTGCACAGTTTCTCAATTGGATTGAGGTTAGGTGACTGTGCTGGCCATTGAAGAGTTGAATTCCATGTTGTTCAAAGAAACTGCGATTTACTCTTACAGTGTCTTGCATGAAGGTCAGATTCAAATCTGGGAGGTTGAGAGGCAAGACATTGATGCTGTAATCTTTCTTACTGAATCCACCCCTAACCATGATGTGATCACTTGCGGAATGTACCTACTGTAGGCTGGATGTGCTGTCTATGAAGAACTGTACCACCTCTATGTCTCACATAGCACTGCTCATGTCCAGATACCATATATACTGGACTCTCATCAGTGAAGAAAATGTGCTCCAGTCAGCTGCAGTCTAGTTTCAACGCTCCATGGCCAAATCTGGATGACTGCAGAGGTGGAGGCATGTACTCCATGATTATCTTGCCACCTCTGGTGGTGTTATCTTGAGACTTGAGGAGGATTGGTGCTGGACATTCTTGCAAGGGCTCTGTCCTCTCTTGTAGTACTGACTTTTGGACAACCAAACCTTTATTTGTCCTCTACATATTTCTTTTGGAAAAGAAGCCATTGGCTTGTTCATCGATCACCCTTGAAATCGGCAGCAAGCTGAGTCACAGAACGGTCTGTTTCTTCGTGTAAAATGACAATGGCCATCTTGAATGAGAAAAATTGGTGCACTCAGAAATATTTAAGAATATTCTATCACAAATGGTTGTCATGCACCAATCATGGGTCACCACTGGTATTGTTCATGTCAATGGCCACAACAAATGAGCCACAAAACAGATCAATCCATGCTGTGTAACTTCTATTGACTTCCCTTATTGAGAGGCGAAAATCCAAGCTGTTCAGTATTAATCCTACCCTGACTAGGTCAACACTGGTTTTCGCTAGATGAGTAAATTCAAAGTAATTAAACAAATATTGAGTAATTTTGTTTAGTCACTGCAGTTTTTATTACATCATTTATGGGTGCTAGTGAGCAATTACAGAAAACAGTAGAGTAAAAATTAATGCAAAAAAATAGGGTGTGGAAAACGCTTGACCAAGGATGTATAGTATAAAATAGCACATGCATTCAATTGCCTCTATCTTAACTTCTGTAACAGTTATGTGCACCAAATTTGGAATATAAACTAATTTATAGTAGCTCTCTAATATGAAATTAAGTTTCTGGTAATTATAAAACTGTGGTTGCTATGGGGTAAATATCATTTTATATTTCTGGTACATTTCCAAAATTTCTAAAGAACTGATTACAGTTTAGGGTAAATTATTGGGTCTGAAGAATAAGAATAAAAAAGTTAGTTTTAACCATCTAGATCCTAGCTTCTGTAATAATTTTGCTGATGAAAGTTGGCATACCTCTTAAGTGTTAAGAGTGCTACTTGATAAAATAGAATTTCATCAAAATGTTAAAAAGCTTTCAAATTGCAGCTGTCACAATAGTGACAACTATAGTCAGATGCTAATATACCTTACTGTATGTACATAGATTGCCACATGCACTAACAAACCACTACCCGAGGTTCCGATAATGTCAAAATAACCTTAGTAAGTCAACTAGGAATGTGAAATAAATAAAGAGAATAAAACAGCTAAGAAGGCTGGATGTACCTACACACATCCAAACAGCAAGTTCCATTTGGTGGATCTATGTCTGAATAGACACTTCCTCAAAATTTTGCGCCTAATGATCCATAATAATATGGCTTGTAGGTTGGAAGATATAATTGTGAAATATTTGACCCATCTCCATATATATAATATTTATAGTATATGGTGCACTGAAAAATAACATAAAATTCTGAGGAACAATTTGTTTTGTTGTTCCAATAAATTTGGGTGCATGCACCAATAAAAAGTATGGCTACTTCCTGGTAAATAGACACCCTGGAAAAAAGGAACTGATTTTTGAAATTCAAATCCAAGTTTAGAATTATTTACATTTAAATGACAGTCTGAGTGTCAGAGCTGCCTAACTTTCAAAATGAAAATGCGGAATCTAAATTTAAAAAAAAGTCAAAATAAAAACCATAGTCAAAATAGTATATTAATATGCAACAAATAATTTCACATATTGTATTACATATATAATGGACAATGTGTAGATGAAATATGTGTCTGATCATCACTGTGAATAATTAATAACTAATATTTTTGTAGAGCCTTGTAATATGAACTCTTTAGTCTTAATAAATAATCAGGTGAATATTGACAACTAGTGTCAAGGAAATGTCCAGGCCTGGATTTGAGCACTAGTGTGTCATTGGACATGGAGGCTCATTGTTCCATACTGTTCTTGCAAACAGTAGAAGACTTGCTCACAAGCAGCGCTGGAATGAGGGATGGTGAGTAATGCCATCATGACATACAACAAATTTGGAAATGTGGATGGCTCTTTCCAATCTTTCCCTGCATAATGTCCATGGAATCAGTTTCATTGATACAGCTGGAGATGTCTGTCATCTGGAAGAGTGAGAACTGCTGCAGGATTGCATCTTTGTTCACACCAGCAGGGATAATAGAAGCGAACCTTTCAAGAAAATATGACACACTTGCCACCTCAGCTGACAGTCTAGTACAAGGGTTAAGCACACCAGCATGTAGTAGAACAGGATCATCAAGAGGCAGTTTGGATAGCAAATACTGCACCACCATCTCAAAGTAGGCCCTCACTGAAGAGAAGAAATTCTTCACCCAAGTCTCCCAAAGATGGTAGACGTCACCCTGTGCAATAACAAGGTTGGAGTCTTTCTTTTGGTTAAGTCACACCTTGCACTCCACTTCTTTGATGTCTTTGCCATAGACTGCTGAGGGTAACATAAACCTGCTGAACAGGTCCTTGATGAGTGCCACCAAGGAGTCAATCCAGGCTTCTTCTGCTCAAAGAAACTGCCAGCAGCAGGTGTTGACTTTTTTAGCAATGCCATTTCCTTGTGTTTAACACTAGCCACATGGTGAGTACAGTCATTCTTCCCACCATGGGAGCAAGAAAAGTCTGCATTACAAATGGTGCACAAAACAAAACTGTCACCCCACTTTGATGATGAAAGAAATTCCCAGTTTTGGGTATATTCTTGTCTAAATTGCTGTTCGAGCTTAGCTTTCTTTTTAGGAGGTGATACCATGATTAAAGAAGCACAATGAAACCGTTTCTGTAATGAAGAGTGTGACACAACTTTAGTATGATTGCTTAATTATTTGTATAATCAATAGTCTATCTACCCCTAACCTATTATTCAAACCAAATGAAGACATGACATCACCTAATTTAATACCTACCTCTCTTTGCTCATTAATACACAATACCTACCTGTTCAACACATACATTGCATTACCCACATACATACCACCACTGTTTGTTTGATTAGGTGCTGCTGTTTCTACATTCAGTGGATGAAAAAACAAGCATACATATAGGTTAGGCCAAACATCCTATTGTCTTATATATTAAGGATTGGTTTTATCAATAGACTGAATGGCAGCTTTACTTGTAATAATTATATAATGTATAGACAAATTTGACAATGCAGTTTTAGGAGCCTAAAGTGGAATAGCAGAATCCACCATTGAAATGCAGAGTAATTCCGCAAAATCCATAATAGTAGGCAGTTCTGCTATAACCCTTGACCAGAAACTAATTTATGGGGAAAAGGTACATTTAGGAATATTTTAAGGTAAAAAAATAATAATGACACCATAATAGGGCCAAAAAATAAAGTTAGTCTAATTCACTTTAAAAAAAATGGTTTGTACACACATTAGACATTTAGTAATGCAAATACATATTTTTTAAATAAGTACATTGATTATTTGTTTTTGTCAAAAAATAAAATCACTTAAATGGCTTTTAAATCTAAGCCAAACATACTATTATGCTTAACCCTAGTACGGCGCATCTAGAGGCTTTTGGCCTCGGGTGTTCATAATTTGACTATAAAAATGTATCTATTGC
>JAUYWI010102429.1:0-11443 GCA_034780595.1 Parotoplana pacifica | reverse complement strand
CAGACTTTTTGACCAGCGGGTAGTACATAATCTATATTTTATATGATTTTAAAATAAAATACCAAACAAGCAGATCATCTACAAACTGTTTGGAGGAGTCATCTCGTGCTTGTGGAGATGATGCACCCACTCGATCTATAATTTTTCGGTGGTACGCAGACTTCAAACGCCCTGAACCTAACCCAGCATCTGATCTCGTCGCTGCTGCTCTTCCGAGTATTGTTGGTCGACCTCGAACTTCCAGAACAACACAAGTGATTGATATTCTTCGGGATTTGATTTCAGAAGATGCACGAGTTAGTCTACAAGAACTATCTGATTGGACAGAGATCAGTAAGACACACTGGACACCTTTGGCGCTACTTAAGATCACACCCAATCAAACTTGTAGAATTGCTTTGGCAATGGTATAATGCCCGTACCCACACTTCAGCCCTTGCAAGAAACTACCTCGATTCACGGGACATAACTCTTGTCAACCAAAGTCCCGACAGTTGGATGAAAAATAACTTCGCTTAAAGCTCTTTCAGTGACCATCTCGAGGTTCAAAACGTTGCATGGGGCCAGAGGAATCAAAGAAGAATCAATAAAATCTGAGGTTCAAAAGTTAATAGACTATTGTCAAGTTAGTTGAGAAGATTTGGCCGCACCCAATTTGAAACAAGAAAATAGATCAAAACAAAAAACACTTTATTGGGGTATTTAAGTTATATATATTTAGCACAACTCTTAGTCGAATCGATTAGATTAAGAGGTGTGCTATGCAGCCTGTTTCTTTGTATTCAGTTTTAGTTGTTTACTGACGAAGACAGACGAAACGTCTAAATATATATAACTTTAATACCCAAATTAAGTGTTTTTTATTTGATCTATTTTATTGTCAAGTTGTCATAAATTCAGGAGGTTCATATTGTACCCAATAATGTATAAAGTTTGTTTATCAATATACTATGATTTGTTAAAATTACTTATTCTCATTAATTTCTGAATGAGCAAAGTATATAAGGTCCACTTTCTAAAACTTTCGCAATTACACCCCAATTTTTCCATATTTTATTTTAAGCATAATAAAATAGTTTTGAAACTGATAAAATGTTGTTTTCGCGCAGATAGTGCAATTTGCGCTCAGCCGCAAAAAGCTTAAAAGTATTTTTTTAATGGCGTGGTCCTACATTTACAGGAGAAGCATTAGAACTGAGTTTGGGGATACAGATTGTTTCAATATCAGAAAGGGCGTTCGACAGGGATGTATTTTATAACCTTGTCTCTTCAACATATATGGTGAATCGATTATAAGGGCTGCAAATATTGAGAAATAAGGGATTAGCATTGGAATCAGAAGACTTATACAAGGGGTGTCCCAAAAGTAATGAAACTCAAGTATTAGATCTTGTGTATTGATTAGTATATCGATGTTTATTGTTTTTACTTTTAAGTGATCTCTATTCATGGTTTAGTTGATGAATAGATATCACTCTTTATGGATTCACAGCAGTTATCTAAAATCTATTTAGTTTTATGCTCTGAAATTATTTAAAATCATCAATTATTTGCTACGCATTTATCACTTTTATTATGGAATTTTCAAAGGAAAACATACGTTTTTATATGTGGGCAAGATTGAAATTTAATGAGGCACTAATATTATATAAATTTTCAGCAAGTACGAATATGTGATGAAGAGGGTCCATTTTATGTAACGGTGACAAGATGGTGCAATGATTTCCAAAGAAGGCAAACGTAAAAAATGGTTCCGTTTTTCGATTTTTATTAGTTCGTATGACTCTAAGGAACTTCCATACCAAAAAGAGACATTTGCATCAAGAGTTAAAGTTAAATGTCTGTTATTTCTACCATTATTATTTAAAACTAGACGGGGATTGTTTTACAATGTAAAACTGGTTCATTTGACTGAAGTTGCAAATGTGTTGTGTTTGATCCTTATATTACCCATGTCCAAAATTGTGTATTGCCAGTTACGGCCACACACAATCCGACAAAATTTTAGGATAGCTCTAGTCACCCATGCCCAAAATCCGATTTTTCAGATGCTAGACGTGGGTTGTCTAAATCAATTAGATACACTGCTTTTCATTAAAAAACTGATGAGCTTAACACCTACATATGTCCAAATTGGATACTGCCGCTTAGGCTGCCAGTCACATTAGTATAGGCTTTCCCTTTTAATCCATGTCCAACGTCAGGTGCTTCAGAAACTGTATTTTGTCCAAAAACTTCAATACAAATTTTAGAAATATCAAATTTTGTGACTCCGTTTTTTACGTTTATTGAATCGTAGAGGCCATTCTACAGCGCCAGTTTTTTTTATTGTTGTTTGATGCCCTTAACAAGCTAGTTCAAATTGTAGGTTGCCAGTTGGGGGCTCCACGCCCCCGTCAAATATGCAGTAAATTACGGCATAAATTTTAATCATTCTTCTTTTATTAGAAGCGCCGTAGTCGAATTTAGTGGGGGTAGCCGAAGCGCGAATCCCGTACAACAATCAGAATGTGCCTTTTATAGACGTTTTATGTCCAAATGCACCGGGAAAAGTTTGCTGTTTTTTTTACTTTGTGTAAAATTATCAGCAGTTTGAAGGGTTTTCTATAATTTGCACCTAGTTTTAGCTTTCTCGGTATTATGGTCTTTTGAGATAACTTGCGCTCAGAAAATGTTTGCGGGACATGAAAAAAAACCACCTACGTAAAAATAAAGTTCATTTAGAACATAGATGGTCAAATGAATAATAAAAATTGATATTTTTTACCCTTAAGATGACAACCGTATACGTTCACATCACTAAATAAATCTGTACGAGAATATAAATCATTTTTTGAATTCCAAAAAGATTTTTGTAAAAAGAATATTTTTTCATGTTAAAAACAATGGAAAACAGAAACAGAATTTCATAAGTGTTAAAAATCAATTAGTTAATTTATTTTACAAACTTACCTCCACTCTTTAATGGAATTTGAGGCTTTGCTGGAGTTGATGTTGTAACTGGAATAGACACCCTTTTGATTTCAACAATACCTTCATTATGACTAGTTAGTTCATGAGCCACATCAGACATTACTGCTGATTCACTTTCAGAGTTGACTAGTTTTTCATTTGAGCTACTAACTACACAATCATCATCATTCGACTTTACTTGGTTAGTAACTTCAGTGGCTGGAGCAATGCATCTATCCACATTACGTAATTCATAACGCAGTTTCTCTCTTCTACGCTCTAAACTTTTCAGCTCCTGCATATGTCGTATTTCTTCGTCCCGTTTCTGGATATTTTGAAGAGTAACAAATTCATTTTCACCTTGCAGTTTTTCCATTTTCTCAAACAATTTGTCTACTCTTTCTAAAACACCATCATCTGTATTTTTCAGTATAGAATCTGCATGATCTAATTCTTTTTCTTGACCCGATGCATCTAAATTTACATCTTGATCACTAGTCTTTTCCATTTCAACCTCCAATGAACCATTACTTTTATCTATTTCTTTAGTTAAATCTTCACAAACCTCAACATCTTCCATATTCGCCTCTTCAATATCTTCTTCGCTAGGAGTACGAGGACCGTGATCAAACTCAACATCTGGTTCTTCTTCTGCATATGTATAAGCATTATCTATAGAAGTATCAGTGATGTTTGTTTTTTCAATACCAACTTCACTTGCAATAAACGATACCGCTACTGGCTGTGATGCAATGTCTTCTCCTTCTCCTTTAGTTTGTGGTATAGTCCCATGAATAAACACTTGCTGGTCTTCCTCTAGAGGTTGTTCAGGATCTGAGTCAAAAGATTCCGAAAGTATTTTTGCACCACTAGAGTTAATAGGCGGTATTTCCTGATGATCATTTTGTAATATTGAACTTTCGTCTACAAGATGATTAAAAGACGTTTCATCAATTATACTAAGCGCCTTATTTAAACTTTCAATGTTTTCACTTGTTGATAAAGTTGTTGGAAATTCTTCGTTAGTGGAATTTGAATCATTCTGGCCACGGCGTCGACGATATTCTGTAAGTGAAACGCGTACTTTTCGCATTTCAGCCAGAAGTCGTTCTTCCTCGTGCTTTTTCATAGTTGCCTTCTTTGGTGGAAGTTTCTAAAATGACAATTAAAAAAATATATTATTGTAATACATATACTCGTACAGAAAACAAACTAGTAAATTGTTAACGCAGTTTCAAAATTTCTATAATGCTGACCCGTAGTAGATAGCATTTTTAATTATACGTTCGCAGCTAAGCGGTTGTCAAACCCGCGCCACTAAAAAAACACATTTCTCATGGTTCGATTGGGCTGAATTTGGTAACAGATACCCCGGAAAACTTCGACAGGACTTTCGAAAATAATCGATAGGAGCCGATGGATGACGTCATCAGGTTAAAAAATTAATTTGTCCGATTTAGTATGTAAGTCATATAGGTATCCTATAGAGACCCAGTAATACACATCCATAAAACAATTTTGAAAAAAATCATCTAAATAGCTATAAAATCAAAAAGAAACACCTATCTTGCTCAAATTTGAGACTTAGAATTAGGAAGGCATTAGAATAATGTAGTATAAACTTAGGTGTCCCACTTTTTGGGTCCTGGTCTATAAGGCCCACATATCAAATAAAGAATAGACAAGACAATTATAAAGGCCTCCCAATGAACAATACATATTTTGTGGGATTTTCAATTAAGGGCAATTATTTACACAAACTTTACATAACTTTTTTGAAGCAATAATTTTTAATGAAATTTTTCTACAATTGTTAGACATCTAGAAGTAAACATTTCGTTAAAATTCAAATAGAAAATCTGTTCGTTAGATTTTGTGTTATTAAAAAATGAACCTTGTCGCATCCCGATCATAAAAATTAATATTTTCAAAAACTCGGAATAGATGTTAAACAATGGAGTGTTTACAATATATCTACCAAATATTAATCCCCCGTTGTTGTCACATATAAAAAATATACCTTATAGTTATTACCCCCTAGGATTTCATACTTCTCTTGATTCGATTGGGCTGAAATTTGGTACATAGGTAACCTAGAAAGATTCATCGTCAACAATGAGGACCAAGTTAGGGGCCGATACATCATCAGGTCAAAAAAATCCTATTTTGCTGAAACTTGTGATTTATAATTCAGAAGGTATCTAAAACAATGTATTTTGAGATGGCTCATTTTTATAGTTCCTGAAATATGAAGGCCAGCTGTTCAGAGCAGGTCGGAAAATTGATTTTTAATCAATTGTTTTCGAAATCATTTTTAGTGGTTTTGATTGAATTCAGCCACTTTTGGTAGAAGTAGCCATTTGAAATCTGAAACCAAATGGTTTTGAAGTATATTCTAAAAGAAAAAGATCTGTATGTAGAATAAATCTTTACTGCAGAAAACATAAAAATAATATCAGTCAAGCCTTCGACAGTATTAACATCACAGAAATGAATGCAACCGAACCAAAAGACGTGCAAAAAATATAAATATGGCCCCAACACAAAAACAACATCCCTCCAAGACCAAACCAAAACCATGCAACCGTGTGCATCCCGCTCCACATCCAAGCCGAAGCACGACAAGACGCCAGTCAAGCTCGGTGATTGAAAACACTATCTAGCACATCCGAAATCCAAAAATCGAAATCCACAAAACAATCCGGCCAGAACCGAAAAATGCAAAACAACAACAAGAAACACGGCGCGGGAAATTTCTTTAAAAAAAGTGTATCAGAGAAAATGAAGTGGGTTTTATCAAATCTTTCTCTTTTTGAATATTCTTCAAAACCATTAGGTTTCAGATTTCAAATGGCTACTTCTCCCCAAAAGTGGTCTTAATGTGACAATCTTCATAAAACACTCACTTAACATGCAGTTAGATAGGGGGGGGAGCGTTTTTAATGGTCGGAGGTGTTTATGAAACGCATTTTTGTTAACAACAGCTAACTGCTGTTCTTAGACAAGCACCGAAATGAGAAGAATGCTTCAAATTTTAAACTGTGGATATGAATTGTTTCAGAAACTACTTAGAAAAGCGATTTTGAAATTGTTGGGTGTTTTGACTTTTAGAATTTACGTGATCGAAATCAAAATCCTCTCTAAATAAATAGAAAGCTTTGTAAGCCACATCTCCTGCATGTTTAAGTATATATTTAAATAACTTACTGATGTTGGAGAAAAGACATTTGATGATTCATTATCGACATGTGGTATTTTAGCATTTCCAATTGTTGCAGAAATTCGTTCTTCTAAAGGCAATCTTTGATGAATAATATCAGATGCATCTACTGATCCACTACTAGTATTAATGAGTGACTCACTATCATGTTCAGAAAACTGAGCCATTAATCTCTTTTTTGGATTAAACTGAGTAGTAGCACTGGGAATCATATTTGGAGAAGTTATTGTGCTAAAATACCCACCAAGAAAATTTACCAAATTCGGTTCTTGTAAAGGTGCAACAGCAGCAGTCTCTTCTTCATCGTCTTGTATTGCTTGTGAAAGCCATCGCTTTTTAGTGGGTGTTGGAGTTCCAGCTAATAAAGTTTGTCCAGATTTCTGTTGCACTTGGAACTGAGATGCGACATGAACACCTGAAGACAAAGACCTACTAAACTTTTCCATAGGATTTTGTACTTGCGGCTTATAGACAATCAGATTACAATCCTCTTTTTTCCAATTTTCCAACATTGTTTTTTTAGTTCGAACTACGCGTTCCAGTGGTTCTGTTTTTGAAGGTAACTGCGTCTTTTGGACCATTAGAGATTTACGTCTACCGCCTCTGCAGCTACTTCTCCTTCTAGGTGGAGAAAAGTTATTGCGAGTATTTACAGGTAATATTTTGGTAGGAGATTGTGTCATTTCTGTATCACTTGTTTTTACATCAGTAAAATTATCAAGACTTTCATTATCACTGCTGAGACTACTCATTGAGTTATGCATTTCTAATAAATCTTGATTAACATTAGGTGACGATACAACAGGTGCTGATTCTTCTGTGGTGATATTTTCTATTGACTTGTCAAGGCTTGATAAAGAACTGTTTTTGACAGAATCACGAATAGGACTTTCACATTTTGATGACTGACGTCGACTAGCCACAGGAGAAACTTCTACTTCCGTTTGTACCAAATATTTTACTGGAGAATGAGGAGATTCCAAAATATTTTCAGGAGGGTTCTGTTCAACAGTTGCCTGTTTAAGCTGGTCTTTTTTCTCCATCTCTGCAATCTTTTGTAATTGTAAGCGAAGCCACCTCTCATCACGACTTTCACGAAAAGATTTCGATTCAGATTGTTTTCTAGAGTTTGGTACAACACTAGGTTTCGCAACTTCCTCATTAGCAACATCACTTTTGGAACTTTCTTCTGATATCGATTCTTTGCTTACTCTTCGTGATTTGGAAGGTGATCGATGATTTACTTTAGCTTTTAAATCTACATGTGAATCATCTTCTTTAATTTCGGCCGCTTCGGCTTCTTTTTTAAATTCTTCAAAACAAAGTTCTTGTATAAATTTAAAAGCACCCGATTTAGATTGCCGCCTAACTTGTTTTGTACCACCATGTTCTTTAGTAGTGTTCGTAGTTGTCTGTATTCCAACTTCCAATTCAGTTGACTTTGTAGAATCATCAGGTGATTTGTCCAAAAAGGATTCATTTGATGCATTTTGAGCCACGGTATCACTTTCCTCAATAATTTTTGTCTCGTTTTTAACCACTGGGTGTGCACGCAAAATGGCATCTATATCTCCTTGCAAATCACTCATACTAGTACGATGACATTTAATAATTAACCGGTCATCCTCGGTTTCATGTTCCAGTTTATCGATCTTTTCTGGTGGATGTGACCTTTTAAGATCTGAAAACTGTGATGATCTTCGATTAGTTCTGAGAGATGTGCTGTAGTTGGTTAGTTGATTTTCTTTTTCTATTATATTGTTGTCAGTCGTATCTTCAGAGGTTTCGACAGACATGTTCAAACTATTTTCTTCTTCTAAGATATTTTTAACATCATCATCAACATCTAATGGGGTGGATTGTTCTTCATTTACAGTTGTGTCACTTGCATCTTCTTTATGGACAATAACTTTCGTTTCTTCAGAGTTATCAAGAGTTTCTACTGAAGCACTATTTTCGGATTTTACAGAATCACGACGATTACTCTTAGACTGTTGTTTCTTTTTATTTTCCATTCTTTCAATTCGTTTAAGTACCTCTTCCATCCACAGTTCATCACGAGACTAAAAAGCATGAAATATATTGTCTTTTAACATAACATAAAAATACAAATTAATACAAATTAAAACCGCACTCCTTTCCAAAACGCACCCCTCATGACTAAATCTAGCTACGCCCTGGTGTGTGTGTGTTGGCGGGAAATCCATCCAAGTCTATACATAATATGAAATAAAACTATTGGCTAGCTATGACTTCAAATACGTATATTTTAAAATTTTCTTTTTTAATGAAAATTTTGTTTTAGCAATGACTTACGCGTTTCGGTTTTGGTGTTTCAATTGTTTCCTTCTTCTCCTGAAGAGCAACTACTGCAGTAGTTTTATTGGTAAAGGATGACTTCTTTAATTTCTCTTCATTTACTGATTCATCTTCAGTCTGCAAAAATATTTATTTCACACATATATAAGGGATAATACAAACTAAATCAAATAATGTATTAGGGTAGCTAATATTTACACAAACATAATTCTTCCTTTATGCATCAATTTAACGTAGTCATTAAGAATAATTTAGATATTATAGATGGAAATATACCTCCTTAAAATACCACACATATTTGTTATCTTTATAAAACCCTATTTGGTCAAAATTGTATAATATGTAAATATTTTATGATACATTGAATTTATTTTGTTATTGCTAGTCAAGATAATTATAGGCAGCAATGTCGCTTTTTCTTTGAACTAAACATTCAAACATGTACATTTTTACTAACAGGTAATATCCTGATTTATTTAACCGTGTAATACCTAAGCTATTTGAATTTTAACTTAAAATCATTGGTTAAATTACCAATAAAATGCAAATCAGCTTCGTGAGAACAGCAGCTTGAGGCCTTTCCACACAAACAAGACAGGCATATCAAGCCAATTTGACAAACTGGCTTATGACAGCAAATATTTTACTCTAATGCTTAAAAAGAATGTTGTACTTATAATTTTTGAATTGTGAACTTACGTAAATTGTTCATTCTGAATCAACAAATGACTAAGAAATAAATTATTTTAAAAATAGTGAAAGAGAACATTCTAAAGTAATCTAAAATTAGTCATTAAAAATCACCTGTTCATCATTGTCACTTATAAAAGCTTTAGATGCTCGTCTCTTTTGAGTTCGTGTTGAATCCAATGTGGTGCCTTTCTTACCACGACTAGTCCCCAGTGACTGTTTTCCAACAACTAATTTTTTTCCAAGTGTCCGAGCTTTAGAATTACTAACAGAAGTCTTCACAAAAGCTTTCGATCTTTTTTGCATAGAATTGACTGGTACATTTAAAGAAGACAATTTTCGGCTAAAAACAAAAGAAATGATTGTCTTAAATTAGTCATCTTATAAATCAATTAACTTCATTTTCAAATCTTACCTTATTTGATGTTTTAAACGATCATGGCGTTCTTTGCTGCTTAAAAGTGGCGGTCTATCTTTCATCAAATGTATCCGTTTACGTTCTTCAGCGACATTGTCAAAATCATAAATATCTTCTTTTAGCATGTCATGAGCCATTCTCATATCTGTGTGATGCCAAGGACGATGACCAATACGATTCTTTACCAACGAATTACTACAAAGGTAAACAATACAGAGGTAATAACTTTTACCACTGATAAAATATAACATATTTGTGATAAAGTAGAATAGCTCCGACAGGTTAAATTGTCATCAAGTGAAATAAGTTCGATACATTTAGAATATCTCCGACATGAATTGCCACAAAGTGGAATAGAATAACTCAGACGCTTCAGATTGTCATGTACTGGAATAACACCGAGAAACAATTGTTATCAAGTAAAATAACTCAGACAGATTTTCCATATAGTAAAATAAAACCGACAATTGGCATTTAGGCAAAATGGTTGATTTGTCCCAGCTATTCCACTTCCTGACAAATGTTTGTTAATGCCATTTCGAAGCTATTCTTACCTCATGACAAATCAACTTGTCCCACTGCACTATAGATATGACAAAACTATTGGAGTATTCCAGTTCATGACAATTACTTGTCAATGTTATTCCAGTTCATGGATTTATATTACATTTGTGGCTATTCTATGTTGATGCTATTCGGTGTCTTCGCTAGTACAGTTTTGCTTACATTTTAACATTATTAAAATAAAAGGAAACATGCATTAGTGTAAAGTCTAATTTTATTTCCATTAATAGATAATAGAAAGGAAAAGCCATTTTCTAGGTAACATGTATTAAGCGATTAGTTTCGAAAACTAGCTTCATTTTCAAGCTAAATGGGTAACAAAATTACGATAGTGATATATGTATTGTATATGCATATAGAAAACAGAGTTATTATCCAAATAGATGAGTGGACGAACATACGAAAACAAACAAATAGAATAATATGTGAAAAGAGTTAGTAATTATGTACATTATTGAGTAGAGTAAAAGATTCTTCTTCCTGGGATAACTGTCACTCAGAATTTTTTTCTATCCGTAATAAATTATTAAATAACTGTTACCCTATTAATCTGGTTTAGATAAAATTTTTGCTGTTTCTAAGTCAGAAAATAAAGAATAGAGTACTGAACCCAATATATTTTTACCTCTACAAGTTTAGAGGACTGCACTGTCTCCTTTGCTTCTGAATTGCACAAACGTGTCCCTAATATTTTCATCTACTTTTCCACTTTTAAATTTAGATCTCTATTCTCTTTAACCTCTAATTTTTCCTAATTAAACTCTGACTCTGTGTATGGGTGTGTTTATCAATATTAATGTAATGTTTGTAGAGCTCTGTATATAGGTCAAACTAAAAGATTCCTCGTTCAGCGTATTAATAAACATAAAAAGGTAAATTTTTCATCTATTATTCTTAGTGTAATAATTCTGTTTGTTTGTTTTCTGTCCCTTCTGCTTGTCTGCATTGAGGTTGGCTACATGTTTGCGACAATAGCCCTGATAAAGTTGACAATCTTTTCCGGATTGGTGTTGGTAATATTGGGTTCTAAGCTCATCATTGTGCTATTTCGTTTTAGGGCATATGAGGAACAGTATGGACTTAGAAAGGATACGGGCACTAGAGACGCTATTTTTAATTTGAGGATTCTGTGTGAGAGGGCTATAGATAACCAAAAGAAAATAACATTTTGTTCCTGGACTATGAGAAAGCTTTTGACAGGGGGAAACACAAGAAGCTAATGGAATGCTTGAAGAGATGTGGAATAGATGGAAAAGATAGAAGAATAATTCAAAACCTTT
>JAUYWI010102418.1:0-11445 GCA_034780595.1 Parotoplana pacifica | reverse complement strand
ATTTAGAAAATGAACAAGAAAAATCATGTCTGAACTAATTTGAAAATTCTAATTCATTTTGCTCACTAGTGTATATGATAATGACAACAAAAGTAAACAGAGTAGGTA
Organism: Parotoplana pacifica; assembly: GCA_034780595.1. NCBI lineage: Eukaryota > Metazoa > Platyhelminthes > Proseriata > Otoplanidae > Parotoplana > Parotoplana pacifica. The sequence continues at coordinate 11,337 of JAUYWI010102418.1, read as the reverse complement.
GTCATAAGAACATTACATATATGTATAAATGGGCAAAAACAATACTACAGAGAAAACATAGTCTTGACAACCGACTAAATAAATAAGAACAAATTTAAAAAAGTAAAATAAGTAGACTAAAATTTAAACTCGCGTAGTTCACGTCTACCCAATTAATGATTACTTGATCTAAGTCAGTGTGACAAACTATATTATAATGTGATTCTGTACAAAGAAGCAAAACTATTATATAGTAAGAGATACTCTGGCAAAGATTATGTTTAGTTTTAGAAACAAAAATTAAAACCATGTTATAGTAGTACTTTCAATATTTAACATTAACTGCTTGGAAATCTATTTTAAAACAAAATACAAAATCTTTTCTTATTTTCAAAACCAATTGTTATACCAAACCAAACATAAAATCAACCTTTCGGTAAAAATACAACAAAAACAACAACTAGTTATGTATGTAGAATAAAAAAATTACCAATATCAACTGTTAGTTATATTATGAATTATGGAATGTAAATAAATTGATGGAATCACCACAAAATGCCAGATTCGTAAAATACGGTACACCTACATCTGGGTTTCTCCTAAGTTGTATGAAAATACCTGCTCCTGTAAATTAACTGAACTGAGGAAATTAAGAAATGTAAATGGAACCAGAAACAAATATGAAATTGCTCCGATACAAAGCCTCCCTTAATAATAATCATCAAACATTTTTTTCTGAATAGTATGCAGTTGTTCTTTCTTTAAAAATATCGTTCACTTTAAAAGCACTTGTGTCAACATTTTCAGGAAGTACACATACAGACAATAAAAATTAAAAGAGCATAAATAATAGTTATTTAAAAAAAAGAGACATCTGATGAAAATCGACGAAATGGCTGATCGTGCTAGAGATAGAAGAAGATGGATATAGTCGGGAGAACAACAGTAAGTCATTTGAGATGTATCCTAACATAATTTTAAACCATAAAATATACTTTAAATATACTATACAGAATGTGTAGAGCATCAATTAGTCAATAAAAGTATTAGTGCATCTTAGAATTAATTAACAAATAAATAAGTTTCTATAAAAATACTCTGATGTTCGTTCGTATTAGACCAGCTTTCAAAGTAGACTCCCAACTCGATTACAGAAATGTCTAAGACAAATTGTTACAGTAAAACAAAATATTAAACACCCAATCTTCTGCATGCTAAATTCACAATTCGTAAGTTGGTGATCTTACATGTAGAAGCTATGAATACATATTTTGCTTTGTGTTGATTATGCAATGGTAATAAAATAATTATAATATATAAATTTCAAATGTTTATTAAATAGCTCAGCTTGTCTTGCTTTATTAATATATAGATCAAGACTAGATTAGAAAGAACCAAGAGTGACTTTCACAATAAAATTGCCACTTTAAAAGAGATTGCACGAACTAAGACATAATTTATACATATTATGTTTGGATGTTAGGGTCAGTAATTGGCTAGAAAAAGAGAGATTTTAAAGTTACAAAGATGTCCAGCTTAAAAAGCATTAGCTGTTCGAAAACTAGGACCAACCCTTTGTTTATTTACATAGTTATGAAAATTTCTGAATTTAAATTTTAACTTTAAAATCACTATTGAAATGTGTATGTAGGCTATGAACAACAACCTCTTTTTCTATCTGCTTGACTATCGCTCAATGAGGGGATGATAGGTTGACTGTTGGGAGCGTGGTCCATATCAGCTGAATCAAGGACAGGCTTCTGGCTCACAATGCGATAAATAGCTAAAAGAAAAAGCAAGATCTATATAAGATTGTACTTATAAAAAAATATAAAACAGTTTTAACTCTCTTTCCTAGTAAAGGTACAAGTAAATTAATATGTACTAAATTTATAACAGATCATATAAGATTGAAATAATTACTAAATTGCAAATATCGCAGCTATCCTGAATATGTTCATTTAGCAAAATGGCAGCCATCCTAGATTATAGGTTTACGAGTAGTATGAACTATGGATCATTTTAATTAATTTTCTGTGAAAATAATAGAAACACCAGTTTCTTTAAAAAGACTATTTTAAAGATTAGTAAAACCAACTGAGCTAATAGGTAACTTTTTAAAATTAAAATAATTGAGAAAAAACTAAATCTCGTTGTATGCCAAACTGTTAGATTTAAAATACCAACCTATAATTAGTGGGAGCCAAGGATTATTTATAGAATAGAAAAATCAAAACAGGGTGAACAATACTTATTGATGAATATTATATAGGTAGAGTAGTGCAATAAAACTAGTATTTCATCCAAAAGTAATTTACACATAAATTAACAGAATTAGGCAGAGAATGTATGATTTAGACCCTAACACCTTCATTATCTCAGATAGTAATAATATTAATCGAAAGATCAGATGTGACGTCAGCTAATTAATTACGCTATCATCAAATTACAATAAGTACTATCAATGTACAAGGTGGGCCATAATTCACCATCGAAAATTAAAATATCAACGGTATTTAACAATTAATATAGTTATATTTAAATAAACAATACCAACAATGTAATTACATAATCTGTACATAATTAATTAACGAGGTATTTCAGAATAGTTCACGAGCGTATTTCATAGTTGTTTATTTTCAAAGTACATACCCCCTCATTGAGACAGGCAGTCATACGATCCTGTGGTAGCCGATAATATCACGACAGAGGTTATCATTAAGTGTTTCGATGCGACTGTTATTTTTGCTTTCAATTGGTCAATGTTTTCTGATTTCGTTTTGAATATTCGATCTTTGATAATGCCCCAGACAGGGTAATCCATTGGCGACAGATCTGGGCTTCGTGGTGGCCATTCAACAGTTCCCCTCCTACCAATCCACGCACCTGAAAATTCAGCGTCCAATCTGTCTCTCACCTTTCTTGAATAGTGAGGCGGTGCCCCATTCTGCTGAAACCAGTAGTGTTCATTGAAAAATAGCGGTTAGATACTAGCATTTCCAGATAACTTTCTCCAGTAACGGCATTGGTCAAAAAGTAGGGGCCGATTATCTAAATGGAGCAAATGGATGCCCAGACCATAACACAGGGGGCTGTTAACTGATTTCTCAAACACCTCATGTGAATTAGTATCAGAGGAATAGACACAATTATGGCGATTAACTTGACCACTGATTTTGAACATTGCTTCATCGAAAAAAAATAATGTTAGAAGCATCTCCAAAATTCAATTCAAAATCCTCGCAAAATTGCACTCGTCTTCATTCAATTGCTGAACCAATCTGGGGATCCATGGTCTTATACCAAGTTTCTGAATAATCCGACGAACCGTGGTTCTTGTTGTTTCGAGTTCTTGTGACAATCGTCGAGCAGAGTTTTTTCGCTCTTGCATTACACATTCTGCAACTAATATACGTTTTTTTTCAGTGTTGACAGAAAACGGACGACCAGATCGTTTCTTATCGGCAACCGCTCCTGTTTCTTCAAACCTGGATACAATATCACGCACTGTGTGCCACCGCAAAGTTTGACGATATTCTTCTTCATATTGACGACATACTGCATTGATGTTCCTATCAGAATAATACTTTTTGATGCAAAAAATATGCTGGCGTAAATCTAGAGCCATATTTTACAAACGACAAATTCCAATTAAAAAATCAATACATATTTTAGGTAGGTTATAGTTAAATCATATTTAGTGATAGTAAAATCTATGATTTTTACACTAAAATATTAAATACATAATATGGTATTCATAGACATAATTAATTTTCGATGGTGAATTATGCCATTTTTAAAATAAGTATAATTATAGATCAAATAAGTGTATATTGTATTTAAATTGTTTAAACTGATGTCAAACGTTAAAAATTGAACTGAAAGCATAATTAATAAATTTTAAATAAACGTATTAGTTTTACAATATGTTAAAGAAAGTAATATTCAACCTAATACTATGAATACAGTAGAAGAGTAATTAATAAAACGAAAGTTGTCACATACGACTATTGTTTGAACAGTGTGACCAGATACTTAAACTAACATTGATCAATAAAATCGATATTGCCATTAATCTGATTAAAATTTGTTTAATGCTTAGTGAACTGAACTGAAATAGAACCTCTTAATTTTGACTGCTCATTTCGAAAACTGAATGGGTGGGTGTCCCAGACAAAATATCCTGTATCATTTTTATTTTGTTTACATAATGGTTAAGAAAAAAATGTAAACAAGGAACTCAGCAAACCCTAATTTGAATATGGGGCTTAATAACATCAAGTTTTACTAGACAGCTTTGACAAGGTGTTCAACGTTTACAAAGCAAGATTTTTCCACGTCAAAATCACTGTTAATGTACACACCTACATATTATGTCTAACTACAAATTTAAAATTCTATTGACATCATTCCTTTGTACAATACAGGTTTTTGTCATCTACCAAACATGATGAAGCTAATGACTGTTGACAAAATGATGAATGCAGATAATATTTGTCAAAACGTTTTTTCTCCAGCAGAGGTAAATTGCAATATAAATAGAAAAATGTGTACCTAATCTACACTAAAATACCATAGCAGATGAAGGATAGGCAACAAAATCCTGACTAAACTTTCCCCCACTACATCAAGATCCACTTACAACAGTACACAGGTGAAAACAAACTATTTTAGCTCTTGTCAGTAGTAAAATACATCTGATGTAAAACAATTTTAAGAGATGCTTTCAGTTTCAATTTCTACAACTAAAGTTGTTTATTGTAGCACAAACTGCTACTAAAAACAGCTCAGTTCACCAAAGTAACTACATAAAGAGTATCACCAAATCAGGAGTATCAGAATAGGTGCTGGGCCTACGATTTGCTTAGCAATAATTATGCTCCTACAGAGTTGCTAATAAACTAGTGTTGCCTAGCAGCAATCAGGCTTTCTTTTTTGACCGATGGGAAGCGGGGTCGGTTCAATTTTGACGGTGCGTCGATTTCCTTGTGCTTGATCGTTGTCACCAGCAATTATCTTTGACGAAGGTGTCGTCTTCATTAAGGCAGAGTGTACAGCTAATTTTGTAACAGTAATACAAAACGAACATTAATCATTTATTTATTCAAAAAACAAGCAATAACAGAAAACTAAATTCCAAAGTAATTCTTTAAGATTAATGGCACAATAAGTAGCCACCCACGAAGTACATTATTCTTCTACCTGTCGGTGCCAAGCATCTAATTGTAATACAATGTCGGTTTAATAACTTTATAGTTGATAACATGTATTTTGAATTTAGTCACTTACACGTGAGTATCTGCAGAAATGCTTCTTCAACATTAGTTGAGTCCAATGCAGAAGTTTCAATAAAACTGAGATTGTTCTTCTCTGCAAAAGTCCGGGCCTCGTCAGTAGGTACTGCTCTCAAATGGCGTAGATCTGACTTGTTACCAACAAGCATCACAACAATATTTGAATCTGCGTGATCGCGAAGTTCCTTTAACCAACGATCGACGTTATCATAGGTCAAGTGTTTGGCGATGTCATAAACCAAAAGGGCACCAACAGCGCCTCGATAATATCTTAAAGAAATAAAATTCTGCAATCAAATAACTCTACATTTTGGTAGTAAACAATAGATTTCACTGGAGTATTTTTGTAACATCTCTCCATTTCGCATTCAAAAAAGGGGTGTCTATAACATTTTAATAACACAAGACAATTATAAATAATACCTAGTAAGTATTAATTTGACAGATATGAGAGAAATGAATTAAAAACAAGAAAAATTACGCTTTATAAAATTGAGTTTTTTTCATCTTTAATATTGTGAATATAACCAACAAAGATAAGCCAATAATATTATGTAACATATGGAGAAACTGTTATGTGCTGGAGGATGCAGCCAAAAAATGGATGTGCCTTCCCCATAGTCCACATAAAAAGTGACCAACACAAATACAATCTAAAGCATTTTCAACTAATCAGATTATTTTAATCAAAGTATTCAAATTTCAAAAAACAAAAGAAAAACATTTCAATGACCATACAATTTCAGTAGTTGATAAAGTCACCTGATGATCGTATCCATTTCTACAAAGCTACATAGAAAACATCTATTCAATAATAAACTTACGCTGATGTAATGGCCCTATATCGCTCCTGACCAGCAGTGTCCCAGATTTGGGCTTTTATTGTTTTACCTTCTATCGTCACACTCCTAAAATACAATCATGAATTTTTGTACACGTTGTGAAAATTCTTCGAGAAAATACATAAAAAAACAACAACAAACAAATTGAATGTTAATCCAGTTGATAAAAGCTGACACTTAGCCAAACCTCAAAAAAAGCTTTTGGGCATACAATGTTATAATTTGATTGTTTTTATTAAGCATCAAAATCACACATGGTTTCTTGATAATTGTTTCTACTAATTCAAATAAGAAAGTTATGAACTCAAAAATATTTTTGGTATTATCAGTTTTGTGGGTTAGGCTGAAGAGTTTATATCTCAGAACAGGAAAGAAACTTGGTCAAAGTTGGCAGATAACATGATGCTATGTTCATGATATAAAGCGAATGTCTCATAAATAGTTAGAGAATCCATAATTATTGATATTTTGTCAAATAGAGAGACGAGGAACTTAGCATTGAGTGAATGAATTTTCTACAACAGTTTAATAGATAAAATACGATTTTTTGAGAACAAACTTTTAAATTACACTCTTGGGAATAATTATTCAGCAAAATTAACAATAGTTTAAACAAACCTTGTTGCAAATTCTACACCAATAGTGCTCTTGCTTTCTAAGTTAAATTCGTTTCTTGTGAAACGTGAAAGTAAGTTACTCTTGCCAACACCAGAATCTCCAATTAAGACAACTAAAATAGTAATAAAACATGATAAGAATAATTATATTTTGTGACAATCAACATCAGTTTAGGATCAAATCAACATTTTTAATGACAAGTATGTAGAACTGCCTTGTAGTCACAGAATACCAAAATTATTGTATGGGATTTCTGCTGTGGCTACCACATGAAATTAGACTATGGTACATCCAACAGAACAACAGTCATGAAAATTGGTGCAAAAGAACATCTCCTATGAAGCATTAAAAGCACAAAAAAATCAATATCTTCCAAGCACAGTCACAAACTTGAACTTGTATAAAATTCATACCCACAATATAGTATCTCAAATGTACTTTCCAGTGAGTGCTACCAAACTCAGTTTGCAATGAATATATTTAGATAGCCACAGCTTCTCTGATTTTGGACATCAGTGTAAAAGACATTGTTTTACAAGGCATCTTCAATAAGTTCTGAGACTCAATATATGTAGAAGCAAACTAAAATCCAAGGAAGAAATGCATATTTTCTGAATTATAGAAACACCTAATATTATATTGCTGGAAAAATTTCATGTCTGTATCTCTATGTATAGATTCATAATTTAAATGTTAAAATTGAAGATGTAATGACAATTAAAAAGTAAGCTAAAACTTATACTAAACAATATTTAAGTTCTTAAAGTATTTGCTACCACAATCAATACATTTCTGCATTGAAGAACCATCTTAAGCTGATTCAGTAAGAAGATTTGACCAAATGTTTCCGAAAGAATGCAGAAATATATTGATTGAGAAACTTTAATTACTAATAATACATACTACACTTGTAAATTCCATGCCAGTAACCTAAATTGTATTTTTTGTAACTCACATTGTAATTCTTATGTCAATAAATAATGTTTTAGTCATATTTAGCATACTTTTTATTTACTGACTTCAATGTTTTAAAATAATATTATGCAACTATCTTATAAATATGGACATCACATTTGCAGCAGTATCTATATTCATAAAAATACATTTCTGCCAAGATTTCATTTTGCTTATTGAAAGGCACCCATATAAATAAATTATCAGCAGATTTAAAACCCAATTAGTTATCAGAAAATATTTCAATTTTTTGTTGTAATTTAATTAGTAGAAATCTATAAGACAATTTCATTACAATCCCCAACTAAACTATTAATGATCAGGAAAGGTGAATGTCATAAATCTATATGATAATTAATGTCATTTTTAATCATTTCTTTCACCTAAATATAATTGACCAAAGTGAAAAGTTGGTTAATAAGTTGTTGAAAACAGGTAGAAGGCATCTTAGAGACTGTTTAATTATAATGTTTTTTGAAGATCATCACAAAATCTGTTTTTGCATACTAACTTCAAGTTCATTCTTTGGATCAAAAGAATTAATAATGTATTATCTCATAAGATTAAAATTGGCACAATAATGTTAAATTGTACCTAATTTTTAGTAGCAAAAGTAGATTTAATATGTATAAACATATTAAACTATGTAGAAATTATTATATATTATTGAACAATTTTAGATTTAATCAATTTCTTACATATTTAATACTGTATAATTCAATAATCAATTTAAAAATATCTTCCAGCAATGGTTTTTCTCGCTATGGACAAAAATGCAATATGACAGCCATTCAAACCATAAGTAATTAATGGTATAATCAATTAACTTTTAATAGGTCAATTATGTTACAGAAATATAGGAGCTCTAGAGATTTCAATTTCAAATCTCCAAGTTTGGTATCACCCCACATGAAAATTAAAAAAATGCAAAATCATTTTTAATTTTTAAGTTGGTGTGCATTTATAATTTACCAATGAAATACCATTGATTACAGCCTAATACTTAGGCTTGTTAGCTACATCATCTCTTAGCTTCATTAGACAGTAAAGTGTTATCCATTTTGTAAAGCAGAATGTAGGTGTTAAGTTAGAATCAAGTTGTTTTGTTAGCTACACATTTTAACTTCATAATAATTTAGATACTAATAAATATCTCTTTTTTTAGATAAGCAATTAATGTCTATATTTTAAGAGGTATCTAGACTTACCAAAATATTATACATATACCAGACGTATGCACCTTGATTTTATGATTAAATGCCTTTATTTCCCAGTCTACTAACATATTGTTAGTTCAGTTGGAACAATGATTATGTACTCAACAACTATGCTGAATATTGTAAAAATTCAGCAGGAAAATATTTCGTGTTGTAGAAATAAATATTATCAACATTTTAACCATCAGGATAATATACTTCTTTTGGTGATTGTGGTTAGGCTATGTATGTTCACTGCTATGAAAATTTTTCTGATCACAATTAATTAGCTACTTATTCTATTGTTTTTTATAGAAATCATGATGGACTATTTTATTAAAGTTTTAGCAAGTTTACTTTTATGGATAAATCTAAAATGCTCTAGGTACCTCTGTTTATTTCCAATAAGTGTTAACTGTAATTTCAACAACCAGGTGTCTACATGTTCATGTTATTGATTTTACTATGTGGAAATTGTATTTCTAAAACAAATATCCAACAAGCAGGTAGACTATGCAATTAGAAAGAAAGTAAATGCAGTTACTGGCATGAGAGCATCTGATAAATTGGGGAAAGAATATACCTAAAAACAAAATTACTGAAGAAATAAAAAATGAAATCTAGTCACTTTAAATTCTTTCCAAATTATCTTAGTCATTGTGGATGCTCAAGCAGTTTGAGCAAATATCTCCACCCATTTTTAAGTCAGTCAAAATGTAAAGTTTTGTATAAAAATAAAATGCAGGATGAAAATATTCCATTGAAAGAATTAATGTACAGACATATTTTTGTAACAGAATTTAATCTTTATTACTATACCTACTTGCAAATTATGTGATACATTAGATGCAAAGTTGTCATTCATAATAGATCTGGAGGGGAAGATCTTTTAAGACAAAAATGCATCATGGTCTAATAACATTTGACTTGGAAAGAGCTTTACAAACACCTAATATACAAACAGGTAAAGTGTTTTACCCTATACAGTTATGGATATTAAACTTTGGCATTCACTGCTTTTCTTCCCTTCAAGAAATTATTATAAAGATTAACATGAAATGCAAGCAGGCAGAGGTTCTGCTGAAGTCACAAATTTTCTCTCTTCAACATTGGAGAAACATTTGCCTGTAGATGTTAAAATATTGAAAACATTTAGTGATAGCTGCAGTGGTAAAAACCAAGTCATTTTCTTTTTCATTTTTCTAGTGAATAAAATTGAACAACTTGAAAAATTCAAATAAACTTTCTTGTAAGTGGTCATTTATTTTTATGTAAGGTTTTCAATAAATAAATCCACCATTGTATGTGCCTAAGGATTGGTAAAACCTAGTGAGAAACTGTAAAACGAAAAAAGCCATTTACTGTGTATGAGAAATCAGTTTCTGATTTCCACAATTTTGGTGAATTGAGTCAACACTTGAGTAAACAATTAGCAATAGAACCTGAACCTAAAGTGGAGGTACAAAAATAAAGTTCAATTATGATTATTCAGGTGATGCATTTAAAAAAACATTTGAAGGTTTTGGAGAAAATTGAAAAAGCTGCTACCTTACAGAAAATCTGAGGAAAAAAACTTAAATATTCCAAGTAGGCTGACCTAAAAAAATGATGTGTTATGTTACACTTATATATCATGAATTCAATGCAAAACTTGCTCATAAAGAGATGCATTCAACCAGACTACAAGCAATGGATGATATCTTGCCAAACTTTTGTGAAGAACCAAATGAATTTTCATTAATCCAGGATGATTACTGACAGCCTACCTATTTTAGAATATGAAATATTGAATATTTTTAATACCAGTTTGTTAAATATTCATTATTATAGTGTTTTAACACATGTTATTATTAAGTATTTTTAGATCAGTCTTGAAATGTTATTTATGGAAATATTGTTTAGTGATGAAATGATGTAGGTATATCTTTCAAAGTCTATTATCCTCCTAATTATATTTTTTATATGATTTTTGACATTTTTTTATAATACAGATTCTGATAACTTATCCTATAACATAAAAACATTATTTTTCACATAAAAAGTCACTAGATTAATTTATAGATGAAAAAATAATATAGATGTCACATAGAACACTTCTACACTGGACTACCCAATTATGGTTTGTTCTTTGAATTTAACAAAGCTAAAATGTTTTGTCTAGGTAGTATAGTGGGCACAATTTGTTTGCCTGCTAAGTTATTTTTAGTACTGTAGAAGCTAAGTGAAAGCATATAATCATAGCATTAGTAGATTTAAATTAATAAGAATATAAACTTTACAGTGATACCAAGATTGACACATACCCATTTAAGGATAAAATGTTACAAATGTGTAAAACAAAGAAATTTACTACATTAAATTACTCTTTAATAATTTATTAATGTTGTTGTTGTTCTAGCCCCTACCCTTTGTAAAAAAGGGTAGTCCTCCCAGTGTGGGTTATGAATTTGATTA